>BMAC01000660.1:381763-423178 GCA_014905375.1 Phtheirospermum japonicum
ACCCACCCCCATTTTTTTTTTCTATCTACCCGGCCATGCGCACCCAGGCTCGGCCATTATCGAGCCACCTTGAGCCAAATCGAGCCAATTCAAGCCAAATCAAGCCCAGGGTCGAGCCAAGTGGCTAGGAAGGTCAACACGGGTCAATCTTGGTCAAACCCAGGAATTTCAAGCCTTTTTGGCTAATTTGGCCCATTTAAACCCAATCAAACCTATTATAAATAGAACCTCACTCTCATTTGTAAAAAGATAACTCCCCTCCCAACCCAATCTAGGGTTTGGGATCAAATTTCTCATAAGCTCTTGGAAATTCTCTTTCTTAGGTTTTAGATATAATTTCAAGCTTTGATGTAATTTCCTTTTCTAGATTAGATTTAATTTCAAGCACCTCCTTGGGTTTGTAAGCCTAAGAAGAATCCAAATACTCCTTTGGATTGTTAATTTTGATGCAATTACATTCAAGCTTTGCTTCATTTCTTAATTCAAGTAAGTTTCCTTTCAATTTCATGTTTTATTCTTTATTTCCATGCTTGTTTTTCATTTCCATGCTTTGTTCTTCATTTTATGCTTTTTGTTTTAACACCTTGAATTCATGTTAGATCTTAAGAATTGGATATGGAATCTAGATGAGTGACACATCTAGATCATAGATCGAGTCTTAGATCGTCTTGATTTCAAGTTTTTCCTATGCTTTATTTGCAACTTTATTTTCATGCATAGTTTTAGGTTAAATCTTAGATCTACTCTTTGTTGCTTGTTATTTTCCTTAAAGTCTTAAATTTTCATGTCAATTTTCATTGCTCTTTCTATCCATGCTTTCAGTTTTTTCTAATTTGCATTATTTGAGTTTTTATGCATAGTTGTACCATCTGCTTGCATGTTTGTACTTGGTGAAACGTTGTATTTTCTTGCTTATTTTCATTATTGCTTTGCATTTCCATATTAAGGCATACGACCGAGGCATCCGACCAACTTTCTCTTTCAATTTCTAGCTTAGTATAGATAGTTTAATTGCTTTATTTCCATTTTCCTTTTATTTTTCCAAGCTTGAAATACCTTGAATCCTTCAATTAAATCGATCTCCAATAATACCAAGCCATGAACCTTTAATTTTCCAAAACCACAAAATACTACACAACAGGTCCAGAAGAGTCACCCCTTATGTTTGATCCTTTCTGCTCGGTCAGGAAAGGGGGTGATGGCTGGGAACCACTTGAGCCCCTGACATGTACAGTCAAGGATGGAGGGTGATGGTTTTTACCTCTAACGGTGTGGACAAAATTATTGGACTCTTCATCTTATTATCCTTCCTCAGAGAAGGGGGGGGGGGGGGGGGGGGGGAGGGAACCATCACAACAATATCCTCAATCAGGTGTGCAATGTTGTCCTGATTGTCACCCTCTATTTGTTCCACCGGTGGATGAGGGGCTAAAAAGGCGAAGAGAGGAGGGTTAGAATAAAAAGTTAATCAACATGAAGCACGATAAATAGTTAATAGGGGAGGCGTGTACTGCCAGGGATGGCCCGTCTTACATGGGCTGGCCTGTATTACAAGAGTCCTATCTTTAGACTAAATAGGGACAGAAGGTCACCTCTCATTGGTTGGGATATGCCCTATCAGTTTAGGTAGTCGATAAACTATTCGCTTAGTTCAAAGGGCTCACGAATAGTTGAGGATGAAAATAGAAGAAAAAAAAATGAGAACAAAATGAAAGATTAGCAAGAATAACGAGAAGCAAACAAAGAAACAAGAGAGGAAAGGCACAAACCCCACTCATTGAAGGAACGAAGGTCACTGGAGGAATACAACGAGCCAACCCATTCGTGTTTGGATGCAACCAATCTCCTCCAACGAAACACTGCTAAGACTTCAAGTTGCTCGCCGATTGGAGAACGCCTGGGACTAGATTACTGAGATGGCTGAATAGAAAGCTGGCGTAAAACCAAACCCCACAAGATCACGGAGACGCATTTCATTGGAAAAGCCAATCGATATCCTCAAATGTGGGTGTGTCCATCACCATGTGGTAGTGAATCACGTACAAGCCCTGGACTTCAGCCCAGGAAAAAGGATGAACTTGCCCGAGGCCAAATCCTCATCGGGCGAACCATCTAGAGAGGATTCTTGAAAGAGGCAGCGACAACCCAGACTTTAAACACTCTTCGTAAAGAGTTGGCACAACTATTTAGGGCACGATAATCCTGCTTATTTGGATAAGGATCAAAAAGATGAATATACTTCATGATGTAGTAAGTCACCTTCATCTCCTCCAACCCTTTTTATTGGAAAATTACGGGATATTATGATGCCTTGAAATTGGATTTTAAATGCTTCACACAAAGGGGGTCGCACAGATCACTCGTGGGGATGCCTGAAGAAACCCCCCTCTTTGAGGAAGTGAAATTAGGGTAAATACCACTATCGGCCCAATGAGCATCAACCATAAAACCCTTGAATTGGGTCGGTGTACCAGAAAAAAGGGAGGGGACTTCAAGGAAGCCTCCACTTTCTTCTTCCCTTTACGACTAGCAAGCGAAGGAAGAATCTCCACTAGGGGCGTTACATTAGTGGTGGTGGCCCTGATAAGACAATCCCAGTCCATGACGTTGATATAGATGGAAGTATTCCCAAAAATGGTCAACTCACACCCAAGCGAGTCTTCACGGCTGGTCGTGAATGCAAAAATCCTGCTTGGCAGTTTCTGCTCGGCGGAGTCCTGCTCGGCACTCTGCTCGGCGCCAGCTGCGCGGGACTCGACGGACTATGCTGGTTCTGCTCAACGGTCCTGCTTGGCAGGCTCTGCTCGGCGGGTTGTGGCTCGGCCGGGTCGCCTGGCAGGACTCGGCAGACCGCGCATGAAAACTTCAGTTCTTCACAGTGCTTCCTGCTCGGCAGGCTCTGCTCGTTAGGCTCTGCTCGGTAGGATGGCATCGGTGCTCGGCACTGGTCCACGGTGGTAGTCTGCTCCCGGACGATATTGACCATCAACAATACTCAACCCCCTCAACTTGAGTGTAGCCTTGAGCAACCAAACGAGTCTTGTTGCAAACAATATTGTCTTGCTCACTAGTCTTGTTTTTAAAATATATTTTGTACCTGACATTCCCATCTTTGGGATCAAGCATTAAGTACCAAGCATCATTTTTAGCAAATTGATCAAGTTCATCTTGCATAGCCATAAGCCAAAATTCATCTCTTAAAGCTTCACTAACTTTCTTAGGTTCAAAAGAATATACAAAATAGTTTGTTCATACCATGGGATACCGTATAGACATATGTGCCAAACTTACCATTTTAGTTTCAACAAGTTTAAGTGATATCGTGGATGTCAACGCAACTACAGTCACACCTGCAGACGCATCTATAGTCGCATTACTAAAAGCATTATGAAAAACTTGCCTTTTAATAAATTGATAGTAATTATCACCAAATATCTTCCATGCAAGAACACATACAATAGATGTATCAAACACACCATAAGATCAAACTGTACAATTAAACTATTATCACAAAGTTGACTGATACTTACAAGATTTTTCTTAAGTCTATCAACAAGAACGTCCTTAAGTACAAACAACACCTCAATGTTATGAGTTCCTAAACCAACAATCTTACTAAAAGCACCATCCTCAAAAGAAACTATACCTCCATCAACGGATTTAAATTTTTGTAAGTTACCTTTTACTGCAATCATCTGGTGAGAACAACCATTGTCAAAATACCAATAACCTTTAATTTCAAATTTTAAAGGATTATAGACAACATTACATCTGACATTTAATTTCCTAATTCAAACAGACCGCATGCGGCTGAAAATATGAGTAGGAGTCGATGACATCTCTGATGGCATATGTTTTTTTAGAGATATATTCGGAATGATCATATTTTAGATTATGACAATATGGGCTAATGTGTACCTGAGTATTAGAGTAATGACAAATAAACTGACGTCTCCGTGATTTTGATTTTTGTTTGAAGGAACATTTTACTTTAAGTGGGATCAGAGAATCGACATCTTTTTCTTTAAAAGGGATTTGTTTTTCAAAATGAAGGGCAATCTTATCTTATTATTGAAAGGATTTCATAAAGCTTGACTCTTACCTTATTCAAACAATCTAAAGTATCGCACGAGCAATCGCGTTTAGATTTAACCCTTTCATACTCAGTCTCAGTTTTGGTGAGAGTAGCCTCTAAATGAGAAATGACGGTTTTCTGTTTAAGATTATCAGAAGTAAAATATTTATATGCATCATCGTAAACACATCAAATATTTTCTTTTGCTCTTGCCATTTGTTTATAAAATCATCGTACGCATCTACGAGTTCAGTATCAATAAAGTTACCATTGTCACACCTCTGAAAGTCTTAGTTAGACTTTTCAGTGACATTTAAACACACACACATACACACACAAGTGATTAGCGTAGCCAAAACTGAATGTAACTACGGATGCGACTGGAGATGTAACGAAGTTCTTGATCACATCTTTACTCACATTGACAAAATCTTCATCTAGTATTGCAAAGGAGTGATCCTCAGTTTTGGGTTCAAATTTATCCTCAAACTTTCACTTAAAGCAGCATTAAAGCTATTACCCGCTAACATGTTTGCACATCTGTTCGAAAAGTGACCAAACCCATAACACGCACGACACCTTATTGATTCAAGAGTCTTAAGA
Organism: Phtheirospermum japonicum; assembly: GCA_014905375.1. Taxonomy (NCBI): domain Eukaryota; kingdom Viridiplantae; phylum Streptophyta; class Magnoliopsida; order Lamiales; family Orobanchaceae; genus Phtheirospermum; species Phtheirospermum japonicum. The sequence goes on from BMAC01000660.1 coordinate 386,442, forward strand.
TCAAAATCTTTCATCAAGGAACTAGGGTTCTCTTGAGTTTTTGAAAGTGCAACTTTTTGAGGAAATTTTGAAGCAGGTTTGTTAGAGAATTGGTTTGAAGACGATATTTAACAAAATTTTCAAAGCATTTCGTAATAAGAGCAATATCTTCGTCACCTATGTTAGACTTGTCAAATTCTGTAGAAATCTCATTCTCATTATGAATAACATAGCCAGAATGAGAAGGATTTGCTTGAAAAGCAACATTCCTTCCTTTATGATGCGCTGACTCTAATACCACTTGATAGAATTGCAGGCCTCGAATTCATAGTGAAGCAATAAAATACGTGTGTTGTGAAGAATGTAAATTTTCATCCTTATACGTATAGGACTCGACAAAAGTTACTAATACATTTTCCCTGTTATTGAGTTTTGGTCATTCCTTAAACAATAGTCAGACGTTATATTGTACATCCTAGTGTACATAACATAATACTCCACTACTGAGAGTTCAATAATTATTAACTGAATGTTCATTTATTTGTTACTTAATATTTATTATTTTTAAAATTACGTTTGTTAGTTTCCTTTCAATATATTATTTATTAAAAGAGAAACATTATTATCAATTGAATATTCATTTGTTTGTTGCTAAATGTTTTTTACATTTTAACATAGTTTTTATTTGTTCATTTGGTACAAGAATACCTTGCTTTGTTTCTAGATGTATGTAATAGTTTGCCAACTTTAGTAACTAGCTAGATGAATTTAATGATGATATTTAATCTAAATTAGAAAAAAAAGAAAAACACAAAAAACATTTCACAATTTACTTGAAGTCGAATTCCATGGTCACTATATATAGAAGCAAGAAGAATGGTCCCAGATTGTGATTTTGCATCCTACTAAATATATAGATCCCCTGTAACAATAGAGGACCACAGGACTCTGTTTGGCTAGATCAATGAGAAATCCTTCTCGGCTTTGCATCATTACCCAGATATAACTCGCCCAAAGACTAGATCCCAAACATGTGTCTGTGCCATATACAGAAAACGATTTCGGACAATAGGCATTAATTAGCATTGTAAGCTAAAAACATTTAAGCTGCGAACGGTTGTAAATTGTTTTTGCAAAAAACAATTTCCTCAAATTTTATTTTCTTTTTCTTCTTGGCTCGAACATGCGTTTGTTTGTGGAATTTCCGAAAATACACTACTCACTCATTCTGATTTTTTCAATCATCAACCACATCACATTATTATTTTCATAATTAAAAAAACCATTCAACTATTATCTATCTATCTATCTATCTATCTATATATACTAGTTTAATACACGTGTATTACACGGGGTTTATCAAAAGATAAATATAAAAAATATTTGTAATAATTACAATTTTTTATGTAAAATAAGAAACTCAAATGATTTATTCTCAATCCTTGCCTTGTACATGTCTAATTTATTTATTAATTATTATAATTATTAAGTTTTTATTTTCATGCTTAGATTCAATTCGTTAATAATTTTATTTACATACTTATAAAAACTCAAAAGAATTCACATTTTAAACCCGTGCATAATCTCCACTTATTAATTAATATTACGTTATTTTGTATTTTAATGTTTAGATTAAATTCGTTAATAATATTACTTACATACTTTGAAAACCTAAACTGATGTCATACTCTCAACTCGTGTCGCATTGTACCAATGTCTAATCAATATTTAATAATAATAATAATTATTATTATTATTATATAATTTTATATTTTTATGTTAGATTGAATTCATTAATAATATTTAATTACATACTTAGATTATTTCAAACAAATCTTAATTTACCTATATAGAATATTTAAAATCACAAAATTAAAATTATATTAATATTTAGGAAAACTCTATGGCATCTTTAAGGGCACTATGCCCCCCACCCCACTGCATTTACAATCATAAATCTCTTAATGTAAAAAGCCAAAATTGATATAATGGTCCCTATTAAATCTCACTAAGTAAAGAATGGTGTCATGAAGGCACCGTAGAAGTTCTCTAATATTTATTATAAACACTACTTATTTAATAATTTCATAATATTTTTTAAATTAAAATTATATCTTATGTATTTATTTTTTAATTAAATTAACCAACTTAGATCTTTTCTACTAATTTTATATGACTTATTTATATTCTTATATTAGGAGAATAAAAGAAAGTATTGAATTAGATAAAATATAATAAAAGAAGAGTATTAAATTAGGCAAAATATACTAAAATGAAAAGATTAAATTAGGTGAGATACAATAAAATGAAAATATTAAATTAAGTAGATATTAGGTTTGGATGAAACCTACACAATCGAAATATAAGAACTTTTTATTTGCCAAACGAAGCATGCGAAGCAGACACACGCATATTATGCGAGATTTGGAAAGAGTAATACTCATTAAAAATACCAAAGAATAATACTGAAAATGGTACATACAAATCGTAACATTCTTTGTTTTATTTTCACAATAAATAATTCTTACACACAAATCTAAAAATTACTTGTTCTAATTACATTAAAACTGATTTTCAGAATTAAGAATTTTGCAAGTTTTTTACCATGAGTCACGAAATTAGTTGTGATATATGATGAACATTATTTGTTCTAATCACAGTAAGATTGATTTTCAGATTAGAGATTTTTCAAGTTTTTTTAACATCAAGTTGCGAAATTAGTTGTAAAGCATATCAAAATACCTTAAACTTGACGGGGAAACCCGTAGAAAATTGAGTTTGAAAAAATATAAAATATACAACACTCGCGTGTTACATGTGATATAAAAAATTAAATTTTATAAGACACTATTCTATTGAAAAAATATCGTGTATCTAACTTGTAGTATATGTAATATTATTTTAAAAAAAATTTTCTGCGTGAGATACTAATTTGTTTGTGCAGACATATAATATATGTATCAATGCATTATAATTGAATTAGATAAAAAGATTTAGAATATATTTAATATTTGTTTTTTTAGGCATAATAATTTATTATTAGTATTAGTATTATGTTATCTTTTTTGTTTCACTTTGTTTTTATTTATTTTTTTGGTTTGGTATAACAATAATTTTTCATATATATATTTTAATATTATTTTCAATTTATTATATTGAGATTAGTTAAAAAAAAAATTAAATTTATATTTTTATATTTATTTCCCTTTTGTAATAATTTTATATAACTCATAATTTTTTATATAAATATTTAAAATTATAATAAAATTATTTCAACTTTTATTGTAAATAAAAATTAATTCAACTTATATAGATTTTTTCTAATTAGATATAATTTTTTTATATTTTTATATTAGAAGAATAAAAGTAAGATATTGAATTGGACAAAATATGTTAAGGAAAATATTATAGTAGGTAAGATGTAATAAAAGAAAAATATTGAATTAGTCAAAATATAATATTAGTAATGTTTAGGTAAATATATAAAAATTAGATAATATTAGGCTCGTATGACATCGAAGCACCAAAATTTTTGCCAAAATTAACGAAGCATGGGAAGCAGACACATAGGATAGGAGGGTTTTTCATTAGTATATAGGGGATATATATATATGTATGTATGTATATATATATATATCCCCTATATATTAATGAAAAACCCTCCTATCCTATGTGTTTGCTTCCCATGCTTCGTTAGCTTTGGAAAAAAATTTGGTGCTTCGGTGTCATCCGAGCCTAAAATTAACCCAATTTAGTATTTTTCCTTTTTATATATTTACCTACTTTAATACTTTCCTAATATTATATTTTACCTAATTCAATATTTTTCTTTTATTACATCTTACCTACTATAATACTTTTTTTAACATATTTTGTCCAATTCAATATCTTACTTTTATTCTTCTAATATAAAAATATAAAAAATATATATAAGTTGAATTAATTTTTATTTACAATAAAAGTTGAAATAATTTTATTATAATTCTAAATATTGATATAAGAAAAATATGAGTTATATAAAGTTATTACAAAAGGGAAATAAATATAAAAATATAAACTTAAAAATTTTTTTTATCTAATTCCAATATAATAAATTGAAAATATTATTAAAAATATATATGAAAAACTATTGTTATACCAAACAAAAAACAAAAATAAAGTGAAACAAAAAAGATAACGTAATACTAATACTAATACTAATAATAAATTATTATGCCTAGAAAAATAAAATATTAAATATATTCTATTAAATATATTCTAAATCTTTGTATCCAATTCAAATATAATGCATTGATACATATATATTATATATCTGCACGAACAAATTAGTATCTTACGCAGAAAAAACTAAAATAAGATAATATTACATATACTACAAGTTAGATGCACGACATTTTTTCAATAAAATTATCAGTATCTTATAAATTTAATATTTAATATCACATATTCACATGTAACACGCGGGTGTTGTATATTTTACATTTATATTCTAATCTAATTCAAATATAATGCATTGATACATATATATTATATATCTGCACGAACAAATTAGTATCTTACGCAGAAAAAAATAAAATAAAATAATATTACATATACTACAAGTTAGATTCACGACATTTTTTCAATAGAATTATCAGTATCTTATAAATTTAATATTTTATATCACATATKCACATGTAACACGCGGGTGTTGTATATTTTACATTTATATTCTAAATCTCTTTATCTAATTCAAATATAATGCATTGATACATATATATATTATATATTTGCACCAACAAATTAGTATCTTACGCAGAAAAAATGAAATTAAAATAATATTACATATACTACAAGTTAGATGCACAACATTTTTTCAATAGAATTATCACTGTCTAATAAATTTAATATTTTATATCACATATTCACATGTAACACGCGGATGTTGTATATTTTACATTTTTTCAAACTCAATTTTATGYGGGTTTCCCCGTTATTATTAAATATTGATTAGACATCGATACAATGCGACACGAGTTGAGAGTATGACATCCGTTTATATTTTCAAAGTACGTAAGTAATATTATTAACGAATTTAATTTAAATATTAAAATACAAAATAACGTAATAATAATTAATAAGTAGAGATTTAGCACGGGTATAGAATGTGACTTCTTTTGAATTTTTATAAGTATGTAAATAAATTATTAACGAATTGAATCTGAGCATGAAAATAAAATTTTAATAATTATAATATTTAATAAATAAATTAGACATGTACAAGGCAAGAGTTGAGAATACATCATTTGAATTTCTAATTTTACATAAAAATTTGTAATTATCACAAATATTTTTTATGTTTATCTTTTGATAAACCCCGTGTAATACACGGTTATTAAACTAGTATATATATATATATATATATTATATATATATATATATAGACAGTGTTCTAAAAATTGCTAGGCGTAAGGCCAGTGCCTAGCGCCTAGGACGCCTAGGCGGGGCTTAGCGGGGCCTAGAATTTGAGAATAAATACCCTGATTTACAACATTACATCCAACCATTTAATGGTTCAACATACTACCTGCTACACAATAAAATCTATGACGATTCAAAATTAAAAGTAATAATCACAATTTACAATTCACAAGTTTAAAACTATTGTTCGATTCAAAGTTCAAAACAATATAGATCCATAAGTTCATTAGTCAAATAAAAATACCATAACATATATTACAAATTTAAAATAATCAAAAAATAGGCCAAAAATTGACGTCGTTTCAGGCCATAAAAAAAAAAAGTGGTCTGACGCCTAGTCACCAACTTGGGCAACGAGGGCGCCTAGGCGGCGCCTGGGACGCCCAGCGATTTCTTTAGCCGATTTTTGAAAATCGTAAATGGATTGGTGGCGCCTAACGACTAGGCGGGCGCCTAAAACGATTTTTAGAACAGAGTATATATATATGCTATTTAATCTATCTTGTTTTCTTAATCATTAGTCATATGACTCGCATGAAATATCTTTACTAGAAAAGATATTTCATCTACTATTTTTTTCACATTCCATTTTTTTGCGCAATCATACTCTCATAATTTAAATATTACAGTATAATTTTCCAATCCATTTTAATCAATACAATTAATGCTCTCTAGAAAGGAGTAGCAAATCACACCCCATTTCCTCCCCTTAGCTGCGAGTCACCGACAGCATTATGGCACCAGTAATATGCTCTCTTAAACCTCCTCCAATAATAAATACATAATCTGTATATATTCAAAGGGATACGACAATCAACTGAGAAAAATTTATAAGTGGCTCCTAAAATTGATAATGGGATAGGTTTTAGCTAAAGAGACGAAATTGATTAAATTCTTTTAGTGAAAGGATAAGTACCATTTGCCTACCACGAATAGATGTGTGGACCTTGCTCATCACATGAGCTACCGTAAGAGCTCCCACTAAAACCAATTTCGGTTAATGACAAAAATTGATTAAAATCTTCTTAAATCCTAATGTTACCTTGACAAAAATAGTTTTCTAAACATAAAATGATATTACCGATTCCGATTTATACATACTTAATTACAAAAATAACATACAAATATCGATTCCGATTTATACATGATTAAACGAAATAAAACATATAACTCAGCGGGTAAAATACCACAAAAAGGGATATTATAAATAGTTCTCCAAATAGAGGTTTATTTGTCAATTAATTCTAAATCTAATTTTAAATTAAATAGTTTCTCATTTTTGTCAAACAGTCTAAAATTATAATATAAAAATACTACAACACCCTTACCATGAAAGAAAAAATCAATATTAATACCATCAAAAAAAAAGAAAGAAATATTAATAAATCAAAAAATAATAATAATAATATTAGAATTTATATAGTGAGTAGAAGGGTGGCTGTCGCCTGCCCCTGCCGCCGCCAGAAAATATTTCCCGGCAACCTTATGTGTGTGTGTGTGTGTGTATATATATATATATATATATATATATATATATATATGTATATATATATATAATTTATTTTGGCCAAGAAATTTCTTACAATATATTTTAATATTTGTCCGAAGATTTATACTTGATAAAAATATTTACTTGATTGAAAAAATCTCTTACTTGATGTGCAAATATTATGTATTTCTACCTATTAAACATAATTCTAGTTTTTTTTGCCAAAAAGAAAAATAAATCTTATAGCAAATTGTGTATTTCTTACTTAATACCATGGTTCTGAAAACCGGATCGGACCGACCGGTTCGATTTTCATGTTAAAATCGGCAGGCTTGAAAATCGGTACAAAACCGGTCAAATCGGTCATGAACCGGTTGGACCGGTGAACCTGTACAGGTTCAACTGCGATTTTTTTTTCTTAAAAATTATTTTCTTATTTTTATATTAAATAAGAATTGATTTTTTATATTAAATAAAAACTAACGGTCTTATTTTTTATTTGGAGTACAAATAAATACAGATTATGATGGTTAATTTTATTTCATTTTGAAGTTGTTGGACTTGGAGTGATGATATTAGACTTAATCTATTTTACTTTATTTCTCTTTATTATAGTTAATTCAACTACATTTTTCTATGTTGTATTGTGGTTGATGAACTTATATTTATTGATATAGACTCTTTGAATTGAAAGAGATTTTATAATCATATTTTTTATTAACTTAATTTATTTTATTTATTTATAATATATTTAATAGTGGTATATATACAAATATATTTATACATATAAATTATATAAATTATATATATATATATATATATATATATATATATATAAATTAAAATCGGTCCGATCACGGTTGGACCTATAAACCACTGAACCTATAACTTTACCGGTTCGATGATCGGTTCGATTTTCGAAACAATGCTTAATACTACAATATATGGTTTATTACTTTATAGTGATTTTTTTTACTTTATGTCAAAAAAGTAAGAAAACTTATTGCTTTATGTTAAAGGTCTGCTTGGTTGAGCTATTTTGAGCAGCTGATAGCTGAATGTAAAATTATGTTTAGTAAATTAACTGATTGAATTTTAATTTATGAATATAGACATGATTGATAGATAAAAAGAAAATACATAAACATTAAGAACAATATAAAAATATTAATAAATAAATTTACAATAATAAATAAAGAATTTTTAAAACATATTTTAAAATCAAGAGAAAAATATAAACAATGATACCACAATACTTATATTGATATATTTAAAAGAAAATCCCTATGTATATAAAAAAAATTATGTAGAACTATAAAATAATATATTAGTATATGAAATATAATATTTTATAAATTTAGCATAATAAATAAAGTCATAAAAAATATAAACAGTAATACCAAAATAATTACTTTGATAAATAAATATTTCATTATGTCTAAAAATAAGGTTATTGTAGAATTATAAAACATTTGTTAGTTGGTAGTGCTGTAGAGACACCCAAATAAAACCTTACTTTAAAATATATAGTTGCATGAGCAAGGGTCATATCCACGGGGAGAATGTAATTAAAATTTTTTATAAATGTTATTTAAGGGGGGGGTTTAAAATCTATAAAACTAAAAATAAGAAAAATGACAATTTATAAAATAGAACCAAAAGCAATGAAAAGGATGAAAACAAATATGCGACGAAATTACCTTGGTTGAATTGATTTTCACCTTGAAGTGTCTAGCTGATCCTTGATGCGAAAATATAAATTCACAATTTATATAATTTTCGTTGAATCTATGATTCTATCTCCTATCTTAGTCACATAAAATAATCCATTCACGTTGACCCTTATTGCTAAGAAATCCCCACAATCGTGCAGAATAAACCCAACAATAGATTTAAAAATACAAGAGACCGACAATACAAGAAGTAAATAAATAATCCATTAAATTACTAACTCGTTTAATTATTCCGCCTAAGAACAATAGCGCTTAATCCAGCCAATTATCTTTCTTAGTTGCTTTTTATGATAAATAAATAATCCAAATCGATAAAATTTTAATCGAATAATAGGTATCATGTATAGAGTTATAGGTAGCCTATAAACTAAACAAACAACCATGAAAATAAGCATTCAAAATAATCAATATATGGAATAATTTGAAAATAAATAAATTAATTCGATCTCACAGCATAATTTTCAAGGTTTCAATCGTCTTCAACCAACGCAAAAGAAAGAATTAGCCACGTAGGGATTTCATAATTCAAAAGAAAAGGAAAGGGGAAAGGAGAGAAAAAGATATAGGTCCTTCTCGATCGCCTGGTGTCTGTTGTATGGTGTTTCGTGTCTTTCTTCCATTCTTTGTGTACTCGTATATATATCCCAAATCTCTCATCAACTGCCTCCCTAAATTTTGTATCAAATTGAACCCTAAAACGTTAATTAAATGCCCATGGGCCGAATATTGGGCTGAAAAGACTCTTCTGATTATTATACCGTGGAAAATCTGTTCTGCTTGGCAGCGACAACGGCATCGACACTAACGTGGTGGTAGTTATTTCTGTACAACGACACCATCAAGAACATGGTTATGTCGTCTTTAGACCCTGCTACCTGTTGTGTTGTTCTTCTTCTGATTCTTCTGTTCTGCAACATTAACACCAACGTGGTCATGTTGTCAACAAATCAGATTTTGTATCCTGAATCTCTATGCATTTAGAGACATCGCTTGCGACACCGCCATGGTTATGTCGCCTACAAAATGGGAGCAGACTCGTAGCTCAGCTCGTGTCCTCATCATTAACACTGTCAAAATGGGCGGACCTAGGCTTTCATTTCCCAGTCCCGTTTGATTGCGGGCTTTTTTGGCCCGCACCGTTCAGCATGTGGATTTTTACGGGCCGGAGCAGGCTAACCTATTTTCATTTTTTTTTTTATAAATTTAAAATTAGAATTTATATTGGTTAAAATTGAAATTGAAATTGAAGAAATATTTTTATTCTTTTATTTCCTATTTGTCCGTTAGAAAACTTTATATATTATAGTAATTTCTTATTTTTTTAATTAAATTTTAACATAAAAATGTAATTTTATAAAATAAAAATTAAAAACAGCTCGGCTCGCGGTCTAGCCCGTTGACCCACGGGCCTCTAATCGCGGGCCGCAGACTTCGGATTTACTGACCTGCGGAAACAGGGGCTCCGCCCCACCCCGTTTTGAGGCAGCCCGCGGCGGGCCGTAGCGGCCCGGCCCGTTTGACAGTGCTACTCACCATGTTGTAAAATACGCGCAAAAAGACTCCAATCTACACAAAAACTCAACAACGGTACGTAGCATTCACTCGATAACACAAAATAAAGTGAAAATATGTAATTCAAGCGCATGAAGACCACAAATACATCGATAAAAATCCCCAAAAACCTTGCATATTTACGACAAATCATTAGCATATAAAAATATTTTATATGAAAAAAGGATAAAAATAAAATTTCTGCAATCAACTATCAATTGCTTAGAAAAAACAACGAATTGTATCTTTTTGCAAATTTGGACTTTTTAGGCCTAATCAACTATGAGGAGTTGATTTGAAATATTTACTAAGTGGTATAAAGGAGCTGATTGAGAGTATATTGTTAGGATTATAAGCATTACAATAAAAAGAAAAAAAGCAATTGAAATAAATAACGACATAAGAAATTGTTTACCCAATTCGACAGGTAAAGATTCTGACTACGTTTAGGGTCGCTGCTAAACCAGGAGTTTCGTACTATATAATTTTTTGAGATAGAGTTACAATTACACCAATAGACTATTTATAAAAAGAAAACCCTATTATAATTTTACGCGTACTCCCTAAACTATCACAAAAATTCGGTTTGGGGGCTTGGATGTACAGTACTTCAGGCTCTATAACCCAACATATATATATAAGCTATCAGCTTTTTTAAACCGCTCAACCAAGCGCCCCAAAATGATTACTTTATTTGCAAAAAAGTAAGAAAAATTATTATTTTATAGTGCAGTTTAATACTTTATATTCGAAAAAGTAAGAAAGAATCTTACTTTATATATGAAACAGTAAGAAAAATTCTTACTATATGTCCGATAAGAAAATTTCTTACTTTATATTCTAAAAATAAAGAAAATTTCTTACTTTATGTTCAAAAAAGTAAGAAGTTTTTTTTTTTATATTTAAAACTTTTATCCGAAAATATAAAACTTTATTTATTTAATAATAATCGAAAACTTATATTTTTATGTTCGGATAAAGAAAATAAAACTTACTTAATGTTTTTGGAAAAAAAAATGATCTCGCTCGAATTTTTTTCCGTCTAGTGGTCACTGGAAATATTGCCGCTGTTGGTGATATCGGCCGGCCGACAAGGGTAGAGTGGTGGTGATGATGGTTATTGGTATAATAATAATAATTATTATTATTATTATTATTTTACTATTATTATTTTTATTTGAATGGAGGTAACTTTATAATTGTATATTTGAAACTATTTGACAATTTGTTAATTATTTGAAGTATTTGACAAATTTTTTTCAAATGGTTTATTTGACAATTAAAAAAATAAAATAAAAAAGGTAATTTACTATAGAGCATCTAGATCCCACTAATAATCTGGTATACCTGCATCTGCATGATTATCAATTGGTTTAGAAGGACCCATACAGACAAGAATCACGTTTGAGATAGATCCGAGTTTTAATGGTTTCAGGACATGAAGATGAAGAGGATTTGGTGCCACATGGGAATTGTGCATGATCGGTGTATAAATGCACTAATCAGGGGCCGCAGAATGAGAGGGCAAACCAACTGATATTTTGTGCACAATTTTTGCAAATAATATATACAATGAACCAAAACAATAATGTTGCACGCGCACCACTTTCAAACCAACACTTGAAAAGCTACTCTCTGACTATTTGAACAAAATCAGATTTGATTAAAGGACCACAAGTTAATTAAATGAGACACAAAATTGGAGAGAGTTCAGACATGGAGGAGGACCACATTCTTACTTCTTAGGACCACGTACGATTTTCCTATTTTGTGTGTGTGACTCTTTTTCTCTCAACTTTTTTTTTTTTTGATTAAAGAAGATAATTAAATTGAAAATTAAATCCAATGAAAGATTATCGTGCGACAAATATTTTGTCTCTAGCATGTGATGAGTTTGAAACAAATAATAACGAGGAGTGAGCAGAAAGGGTTATTGCCCATATGCCAAAAAAAGAAAAAAAGAAAAGAAAGAAAATATAACTATAATTAATCAATTAATAATATTATGCAATGGCTACCGAAAGTTGTTGCAGCTCAATTAGTATGTTTCAACTTGGGATGTTAATTTATTTCTATTTATTGAAAGAAGAATATAAGAAAAATAGTGTCTTCGTTTTACATGATTTTTCTTATTTTGTTTATTAAATGAATATCGTAGCAGCACAGCATTATTAATTGCAGTCTTATTTGTGAGCTACCTTGATTTATTTAATACTATTTCAGGAGATTTAATCGAGGTGTATGATATTCAAGATAATAGAGTGTAATATATGCGCTCTCGCATTTGAACGAGATTTTTGGACTCGATCGAAATTGATTAATCCATTATATTTATAATTGAGAAAAAACAAAAAGAGTGGTGAAACTTTTCTTTCACAATTTATTGGCCATTAATAAATCAGATACGTTGATTGCACCAATAATCATATAAGTTAAGCAAAAAAGGCGATTTTCGTTCACAATTCTCATGGCCCAAACGCATCCTCTGTTTCTAGCTACGTGGTTGCCTTTCTTGCATGAGAGTTTGACGACATAAATTAGTTTATTTCACTTTTGTATCAGCCATTGCACGTTAAATTCTTTGGGTTAGTCAGGCACATAATTTACTCCGTAATATAAATATTATGATGACAACAAATTATTATTATTCTTTTTATATTAAAATCTTGGCTTATCAGTTTCAGCTATTCTATAAACAATTTCTTATTAATTACGAATATATAATAATCCTATATCCTAAAATATTACGTTGATTTATTATTGGGAAATGGGTTAAATTAGGAAATCCAACATAAACATAATTAGAGGATACATTTGGTATCAACAAATAATATTTCTACATTTTTGCACAACTAATATCATTATATATAAATATAGAATTGTGTAATTTTGTAGCGGAAAATTGATCCAATCACAATTTAATTCAGACACATCATATATCGTGATTTAATTAGTAACAACACCGATGGTGCCTGATTTGCTATCCTGGTCAGCGTAGACTTGTAAATAATTTAATATATATATATATATATAAAACAAATGAAGTGCCATGAGTTTGAGGGAAACAAAAAAAGTCGGTTTGCCAGAGAGAAGGTTTAAACATTAGCTTATGACATATTGAGTGCGGTTGAATATATGGCCCGAATCCACTTCTCGAATATATGGTTCTCATTCCCTACCACTGACTCTTTTTGTCATTTCACTGGAGAAAAACAAGGCTCAAAGAGTTCAAATCTGGAATGAGCTCTTATTATTATTATATATATATAATATATGTTGTGCGATCAATAACTCATCTCACATAATCTTGGGGATCTTGGCACATTTTATCTCATAATTTGTCCTAAGCCAACCAATTATGAGTAATTAAATTTTAAATGACTCAAATTGTAGTTTAATAACACGAGAGGCCGGCTAAAATTGAACGCATTCTCTTAAGCAAATATTAATAATATTAAAATGAGTACTTATTATAATTTTCAAAATAACTATTTATAAAGTTATGAGAGTATAAATAATGCCGTCAGTTTTGGTTATACAGAACCGGCAACTACACAACAATTTAGGACAAGAATTAATTAGTGCAATACAATAGAATTCACAACAAAATATCATTTCTGCATGTGGCGTCCATAACATACTATCCTACAAAAAACCCTCAACCAAGCTTATTGGCCCATTCCCAGTTTTGATATGAAAACACCATTTTCAATCATCGCTCATATCTTGTCCTTCCAAATGGCCAACTCTTACAATCAACTAACTATCTATCCTCTATCATCTATGCAACACAATTTATTTTGTTTTTATATATATATATTTTTTGGCCAATCCATCTATCAAAATTTTTGCTTTCGATAAAACTCACGTTGTTCGCCACTTCAACATCCGTGCCCAATCAAAACAAACGAATATTCCCTTCTCTTAACCTTAATCAAATATTACCTGCATAAATGTCATTACATTTCAAAAAAAAGCAACTTCCTTAAAATAGAAAGGCACCCCTTGTATATAAACTCCCAGCTCTAAACTTATTACTACCTCCAAAAAAAAATTAACAGCCTCTCAAAACACAAAATAAATGTCTTTTTCGTATTCGAAAAGCTTCCAAATGAGCACCGGAATCTACAGCGGTTTTTTCTCAACCGATCTTTTACCGTCATTAGGAGCTAAAATCAACCGAGCAACAAACCTTCGAAGACACATAATCTCCCCGTTCGACCCACGTTACAGGTAAATGACTCGTCAGAAGCTGAGAATCACTTTTTTTTTTCCTTCATTGATTAATCATATTATTTTCAGGGCCTGGGAGATTTTTCTACTTGTCCTGGTCATATACTCGGCCTGGATTTCACCTTTCCAGTTCGCATTCCTAACTTGCAAACGAGACGCTCTGTTCATCGCTGACAACATTGTCAACGCCTTTTTCGCAGTCGACATTTTTCTTAGATTCTTCGTGGCGTATCTTGATAATCACTCGTATCTGCTAATTGATGATCCCAGACGAATAGCGATAAGGTGATACATATCGAGCTTCTATAAATTTTGATATTGAAATTGTTTGCTTATTGTGTTATGTTCGAACTCACGATGACAGGTACTTATCGACCTGGTTCACTTTTGATGTCTGCTCCACAGTCCCATTTCAGTATCTTAGCATTGTGTTCACAGATCACAATGGCGGCCTAGGTTTCGATGTGTTGAGTATGCTTCGACTTTGGCGGCTCAGACGAGTCAGCTCCCTGTTTGCCAGGTCCAAACTTAATAAGGATTTTAATTTGTTCAACAATTTTACAAAGCTTGGGACTTGGATTTAGCTCAGTAGTAATGGACACCGTTTTTTTTTTTAAATAATAATTTCCCCACTAAAGTCTTTTTCTTTTAATTACATTATGTCACGGACAAATCAAAGACTGACACGTGTTTGTAAGGACTCTGGTGCAATTTACTATAAATTCATTATTCGAATTGACACCTTTCCTTATCATTTCAGGCTCGAAAAGGACATACGGTTTAACTATTTCTGGACTCGCTGCACGAAACTGATTTCTGTAAGCCAAATGCTGATTTTTCTCTAGTTAATAAATAAATATATATATGTGTGTGTGTGTCTTAAATAATTAAAATTCAAAAATCTTGTCTCGAATTTTATTTAATTTTCAAGGTAACTTTGTTCGCGGTGCATTGTGCGGGGTGCCTTAACTATATGATTGCGGAGAGATACCCGGATCCGGAAAGGACATGGATCGGTGCAGTGTATCCAGAATTCAAAGAAATGAGAGTCGGGGACAAATATGTAACGGCGTTGTATTGGTCAATCGTGACGTTGACCACGACAGGTTACGGGGACTTGCATGCGGAGAACACGAGAGAGATGGTGTTTTATATCTGTTACATGATGTTCAACTTGGGGTTGACGTCTTATATTATAGGCAACATGACTAACCTTGTGGTTCACCGGAGCTGCCGCACTAGCAACTTTGTATGCTCCTCTCTCTCTCTATCTCTATCACTCACCCACCCACACTAAGTATGCATATTTAATGTTTTTCAACACTATTTTGATAAAAACGAGTATGGATTAGGGGATTTTTTTTAAGAAAACCCCTCATGTAATTTCACTATTTTTCTTCTTCTTTTTTCATATTTTTATTA
This sequence comes from Phtheirospermum japonicum, assembly GCA_014905375.1. Taxonomy (NCBI): domain Eukaryota; kingdom Viridiplantae; phylum Streptophyta; class Magnoliopsida; order Lamiales; family Orobanchaceae; genus Phtheirospermum; species Phtheirospermum japonicum. Next base: position 402,309 of record BMAC01000660.1, read on the forward strand.
CTATACACTACTCCGACTGGAGATCAGCCATTGTTAGTACAAACGAGTGTACTTTGTAGCGTACACCGAAAGATGAACATTTAATAAAACGAAAATGTTCATTTTACCACTGATCATACTACGGTTACATGTTCATGTATATTATGAAAAAATGTACATTTATCACATAAAGATTCATATATATCACATTGCAGATGATTAACATATATATATTAAAATGTCTATTAATATTTATTATAATTAAGATGAACTTTTATCACAATGAAACTTTTATCACAGCAAATATGAATATTTTTATATCTATGATGTGTTTATAAATGAACATTTATCATAGTAAAAAAGAAAATATATCACAGTAAATATAAGAATTTTATTTTAATAGAAATAAACATTCAGCATATACTTTTCACCAGTATGGTACAATGTACATTGAGGTGTACATAATAATTTGTCAACCGAAACGGGGTTAACACTATGCATTGTCAGTTTTTGATTGAAAATATGATATTTTTTTTTTTTAAATAAATGTCAATTTCTACTTTTGATTTTATATATAATATAAAATAATATTTAACATCATGTTTGACAAGATTACACTCATATAAAAACATTTTTATAATTGATTTTTGTATTATGTGAATTTCAACTTGTGTATCTAGCTAGTTCTGCTTCATTTAGGGAGAGTTTGTCAACTAAGAAAGAAAGGAAAAAAAAAGTGATTCTCGACTTCTTTTAAAACTAAAAAGTAGTTATTTGGTTTGGTGTTGCAGAGAGACATTGTCGCGTCGGCTAGAGAATTCTCGAGAAGAAACCAGTTGCCCCGGAATATCCAAGATCAAATCATGTCACACATATGTCTCAAGTTCAAAACAGAAGGCTTAAAACAGCAAGAGACCATCAATGGTTTGCCCAAGGCCATTCGTTCCAGCATTGCGCATTACCTATTTTACCCCGTTGTTCAAAACGTCCATCTCTTTCATGGTGTTTCCCAAGATTYCATTCTCCAGTTGGTACATTTTTCTACTCTTTTCTTGATCATGCAGGCATAATTAATTAACTAGAGTATGCTTTTCTATAATCATTTCCATTTTACTAATTACACCTTCTGTTTTTTTTTTCACTTTTAAGAGTAAAAATGCATATGGGGGTATTTGTAATTTGACCAACTTGAGGGGCAGCTTTTTAATTTAATTATTCATGTGTTTTAATGGAAGGTAATGGAAATGGAAGCTGAGTACTTTCCACCAAGAGTGGATGTAATTTTGCAGAATGAGGCTCCAACGGATACATATATATTAGTTTCAGGAGCAGTGGTAAGTAATAAAAACCAATAAAAATTTAATAATTTGGGTTGAATTGTCCACTTTGCCCTTACTTTTCATTTAAAGTCCTTTGGTCTAATAAATGATTTTGTTGGCAGGATTTTATTGCAAGGGTTGATGGGCATGATCAAGTAAGACATTCTACATACCTATATTATAATTGTCACATTTGAAATAGTGATATAGTACATGATGCTTTTTTTCTTTTTTCCTTTATTTGCATACAGATCATTGGAAATTCTTCAACAGGGGAAATGTTTGGAGAAATAGGTGTCCTGTGTGAAATGCCTCAGCTGTTTGGCGCGCGGACGACCGAGATTTCTCAAATTCTACGGCTTAACAAGACCACATTCCTCAACATTCTTCGTGCGAACCCAAACGACGAACAAATCGTCACAAACAATCTTTACCAAGTAAATTAATTATCAAGCACATTCTTGATTAATTTCCAGTTTTGGCTGACTAATAAATTTTTATTTTATTTTTATGGGTTATAGAAACTGAAATTATGGAGATGTTTGGACATTGAGAACCAAGAAGATCCAAGTCTTATCCTTAAACAAAGCGGAGAATCAATTGTAAAAAATGCTAACCAAACAAGGCCTAAAGTTGATGCTCGCCAGGGGCATCTTGAGATGGTCAAGTTTCTTCTGGAAAAAGGAGAAATATCGAACAGATCATACGAAACGGATCGAACGCCAAAGGCAGAAAATCATGCAAACGAAGGCATATTCAGCCTCATCTTGAATAATGAAAATGAAATATCGACTAATCGTTGTACGAAAGATCGACCTGCCAGCTCAAGCAGCTCCGCGACTCCGACTGCCCCAAAAGGGGTAAAATCGGAAAAGCGAGTCACCATTCACGTGAATTTTCCAAAGCACAAAATTACGAAGAAGCAGCTCGCGAAGCTAGTAATTTTACCCGATTCGCTGGATGAGTTGCTAAAAATAGCAGGTACGTGGCTGCTACTTGAAAGGAAGATTAAAAAAAAATAAAAATAATAATAAGTAGGACTTAATAATATTTAAGAGTGAATATCTCATTATATTTTCTCGTTTTTTGTTTCGTAGGTCAAAAATACGGACACGATGGTTTTACGAAGGTATTAAATGGAGACAATGCTGAAATAGATGACTTAGGTGTTGTACGAGATGGGGATCATTTGTATCTTTTCCCGAATATGTATGACTACGGTATAGAGTGTGATTAGGGATTTTGAGTTAACTAATTATGAGAGGCTAATAACGTATTGGAGATATGGATAAAGCTAATTAATTCAGAGTATTTTGTAAATGATGTTCCTACAAAAGTCATGAATTCTCTGAATATAACAACATTAATCATAGGAAAACTGGCATATTTTTTGAAACATTGATATTTTTATTATTTTTTGAATTAAGCAATAATCTGTGATTGATTAGTTATTTGCTGTTCATAAGACTCAATCTTTGAAATATACATGGGAGCCATATTCATAGACTCGGAGTACAAGTTCAATTTACCTTGATAAAGAAACTGAAAATACTCAATTTTGTAATTAACTTATAGAAGATTTGGTTCAAGAATTTAGGTGTTGATCTAATTTTGACCAATAACAAGTGAATTCTATTAATATAAAATAGAAATAAGGTTAACGATCGTAATCTATGTTTGGAGTAGATGAGATCATTGTATAGAATTACTCAAAGCAAGTTTTGGGAGAAAATGAGAGTTAGTATTTTAAGCTAACCAATTAATTGTAAATATCGGGCTGTTTACACAGATATATAAATTATATATATCTAGTTTATTGTACTGAAAATATATGTTTGAAAGTTTATTCACATATATACATTGTAATATATGTGATAACAAGTAGATATAATTGAACAGATCGACGCTATTAAACGTAAGGGATAATTGAATTAAATATTTTATTTGTCTCTCTAGATTTATTAGTATTTTAGAACTCTTTTATTTATATATATATATATATATATATATATATATATATATATATATATATTTATCTTGTAAGATAAGAACTCTTCTAAAAAGATGGAGATACACATTTGTGTATAAATATCTAAAGATTGGGATTTCATATGTACGCTTTTCAGAGAAGACAGAAACTGAAGGAAGAGAAGCTGCGGTCGTTCATTCTGCTCATATTCTTCAAGTTTGTGTTTGATCAACTTGAAGATTTTATGTACGACACTGTGATGATTAAAAACGATCTACTCATTCAAGAGTTTTTTTTATATATTACTAGATGTTATATTGTTTTAATATCTTATGTAAAACAACTACTTCATTTTCTAATAATATCTTTTTCGCCCTGAGGTCACGACCTATGAGTTTAATTTAACTCATAGGCAAATTTAAATTATGTGTTAATTTAACTCATAGGCAAATTTAAATTATGTGTTCTTATTATTTCCGTTGTGTGTTACTGAATGTTAGTACTGGTGTTCCAGCATCTCGACTAACATTCCGTCTCTGATTATTTTTATTCTAGTATCCGTGGCCTTCAAAACTTTCAATTGGCATCAAGAGCGATCACTTGACAATACTAAGTGCTGATCCTTTTTTTTTCTCTGTAGGAAAGCTATGGATACTATGATGAATGTTGTAATACGACCACCAATTCTTGACGGGACCAACTATGTGACTTGGAAGGTGAGGATACGTGCCTATATCAAAACCATGGATGAAAGATCATGGCGTGCGATATTGGTTGGTTGGGAGGCTCCTAGGTGCGATGATCCAGATGGTGACATCATCCTTAAAAACGAGATTGATTGGACGGCTGATGAACTAGCCGTTTCAAATGCAAATACCAAAGCCTTGAACGCTCTTTATAGCTTTGTGGATGTCTCACTATTCAGAATCATCTCAAACCTCCCGACTGCAAAAGAAGCTTGGGACGCATTCCAACTCTTCTGTGAAGGATCCAAAGGAGTTCAACGAAAAAAAACTGAGAATGCTTGCAACTCAATTCGAAGTTCTGAGAATGGAGGAAAGTGAAACTGTTGCCGAATACAGCGCTAAACTCCTTGACATTGCAAACGAATGCCAATCGCAAGGTGCATCTATCTCTAACGAAAGACTTATGAGCAAATTCTTGCACTCTGATACTGAGAGTTTCAACATGAAGATAACGGCGATTGAAGAAGCCAAGGATACCTCAACCATGAGTTTTGATGAACTTGTGAGTTCCTTAAAAACTTATGAGATGGAACTTCAGATCAAGCAACCTAAGAGAAGAAGCATTGCTCTAATCTCCACTCCTGCTACTGAAGAAGAAGAGTTTGATCTTGCAACCCTAACACGTGAAGCAGAGACTGCTGAGTTGGATGATGATGGAATCATAATCTTCACACGAGAGTTCAACGATTTGCTAAAGAAAAAGAATAATTTAAGGAAGTCATTCAGCCAAAATCAGAACAACAGCAAGGTACTGGATAATGTCCAATATCACGAGTGCAAAGGGTTTGGACATTTCAAATATGAGTGTGCCAACATCAAGCGCAAGAGAAATCTGATGGCTATGAGTGATGGAGAAGACGATGACGAGTCCCAAGGAACTAAAGAAATTGCTGCCATGACTGCCTGTGTTGTCTGGAATGTCGGTGAAAATGTTACTGACATTTGGTGTCTTAATTCTTCTACTACCGAGGAAACTGATGATACTGAAGACTTTGGCGCTGCCTATGAAGAGCTTTATGAGAGCTGGTCCAAACTGATTTACAGAGTAAACACCCTTACTAAGGAGAATGAGAGATTGAATCGTACAGATAAAGAACAAAAGACTGTAATCTTGCGCTTAGAAGCTCTACTGAAAAAACGTGAAGAAGAACTGGACAGGACAAGATCGGAACTCTCAAGTGCACTTCTAACTCTGAGAAAACTAAATTCAGGAACAAAAAAACTTGAGGAGATCTTGTCAATTGGATCTACGCTAAAAAATGACTTAGACTTTAAGGCTCCTGTGTTTGTCAAAGAAGGTGACAAGAGATCGAACGAATTTGTGTCTGTTAAAAGAACTAAACTACGTCGGCGTAGTTATGTCTGTCACCATTTCTCAGAACCTGGGAATATCAAACCCTTCTGCAAAAATTTGAAGATGGAAAGGATTCGTGCGTTTGAAGGGAAGTCAATGTCAGTCAACACAAGCACCAGCATCCGGACCAACACCTCTCCAAAATCCAAAATGGTGTGGGTAAGAAAACCTGATACTCAATGTAACATGATTTATACTTCACTTAAAACGGATGTTGTAGGTTTGTCGTATTTCGATAGTGGATGTTCCCGACACATGATTGGAACAGTTGACTACTTGTCTAATGTTGTGAAACACAATGGTGGCAAACTCCAATATGGTGGCGGTGCTCATGGAATGATCATTGGAAAAGGCACTCTGAATGTTGAAGGTTTGCCTAGGCTCCAAAACGTGCTTCTTGTGGATGGATTAACTGCTAATCTAATTAGCATCAGTCAACTGTGTGATGATGGTCTTCGAGTAAAGTTTGATCGAGACTCGTTCGAGGTTCTTGATAAATCTGATCAGTGCATACTTACAGGAATCAGGATGGCAGACAACCGCTATCAAGTTGAGGCAAAATGTACTGGAGGAATAAATTCTGATAATGCAAAAAATGTTAGTGCTCGTGCTCCAACACCAGAACGAACATCTCTTGTTCTAACTGATTCGACTACTGAAACCTCAGAATCAGAGTCTGGCCATGATGACTCTTTTCCTACAGGAATTTTTGAGTCTTTTGTTCGAGATTGTTTCAAGGATGAGGAAGAATCATACTTCCTTTGATTTAATCGAGGCTCTGATTGAGAGAACTACTTGCAAGAAGCGAATGAACTTCAGAGAGATGGTAAATATGATATGTGCAACATCTTTCTACTATCTAATTATAAACTCTTATCTTGTGTCCCATGCAGAGCCAAAATGGGTGGAGGATGCATTTAGTGATAAGTTCTGGATTAATGCGATGCATGAAAAACTTGTCAAGTATGTCATGATTAATGAGTGTGGTCTATATAGTGGTGTTTTAACTATTTTTTGTGGCAATTTAAGTGCAAATGATATCTCAAGAAATCTAGTCCAACATTCTTGCACAAAACACATATACATTTGACATCACTTCATCCAAGATTTGGTCAAGAGAAATCTTGTGAGTTGTGAGCACATTGGGATAGAAAATCAGCCTGCTGATATATTCACCAAAGCATTAGACTTTGAGAGATTTTCCAAATTAAGAAAGTCTCTCACTTTATGTGTTGATTAGGTCAGTGTTACTGGAAATGCTGCAGCACATTAACTAACATCAGCTGCAGCATACTTTGTGCATCATGCATTTTTTTATTTTTTCTCATAACACATATAAATACTTGCATATTTTTTTGCTGCCAGAGGCTGCTATGACCAAACTGTTTTAACTAAAATGGGATGATTGTTTTTGAAAAATACAATTGTGGGTTGTTTATTACAGAAACGTGCGTTTCTCTCGGTGTTATCCTTTGTGATTTTTTGGTTGTCCTTGCCATCTTATAATATATGAAGTTTAACTAAGTCAATTCTCTTGATCAAAGTGATCTCTTGAAATGATATATGATTACTGTGGCTATAAAGTGGAGGTTCTACTCCTGGACATAAAATCCTCAAATACATTTCTATTATGGCATTTCACTTTGTCATTAATCGAGTTAAGAATTCTCGATCCATTGACTTTGTTGACAAAGAGTTTCATTCTAAATGTTGGCACACTAGGACTAATACTCTCTTGCCGCTGAGAAAAACCCATATGTGATTTTTTATTTTCCTAAGATCATTTTTTTCAGACATAAAAACAGGACATGCATGTTTGGTGAAGTCTTGTTCGTATGGCTCGTATATATATGGACAATGTGATCATAACAAGATTCTGTTTTTCTCTTACTCAAATGTTGGGTACAATTTGAAGTCTTATGGTTTGTGGAGTTTTGTACAGTTTCGTGGGATGAAAAGAACGAGATATTGGTAGCACTTGCTTTGTTAAACGAGACTACAGTTGATACTCTCATCATGGATAAAGTTTTTTTATTCCTACCTTGTATTGTTTTTTACCTTAGTTTATTATCTTTGTTTTTTTTTGTGAGTCCTAATAATCTCGTTAGTGTGTTAGTGGACGGTCTTGATGGGGAGTGTGCTTTTTATTTATTTTTACTAACAGGCTAATGGTATTCTTGTGTGTTTTAGTATGGTTAAGGTGTATCAAGTTTCAAGTTCTTTTTGGAAGATGTAAGAAGACCTCTCCTCGATTCTTTTGGTGTAATTTTGGTATCTAATTACTGTCTTTTGACACTGTGGTCATTTTGATGAGATAAGGGAGTCTCCTAGTTTTGGCCAAGTGTTTGCACATGAGGAGTATTGCATGGGGTGGTTGTCTGAAATTGGGTCTGAACAGCTAAAAGGGATGATGAGTCAGCTGACTGGTTTGCTGCCACTGCTAAGAATGTTAGTCCAGGTGTCACTGACACAGTGACTAACATACATATTTCTGTAACTATTTCTTCTGATTTGCAGGTACATCTGGGTTTGATAGACCAGCAGATAGTAGGTGCCCAAGCACACCTTCATGGATTGTTGACTTTACGGGCATTGCACGGGAAGTCACCCCTTTTGCATTCTGGTCAAAAAGGGGGACAAGAGTGAGTGAAGATGGTTGGCGAGGTTTGGTAAAACTGTGGTTGTTGCTGATAATGATGCTCACTATGGATAAAACTCCAGAATGTCAACTTCCAATAGTGAAATCAGCAGTTGATATGTTTGGTTGGGAAGTTTTCTTGTCTTACTTTTTGGTGTTGCTCGTTGTGTTCCATCACCGTGACTAACATCTTCTGCAGGATTCTTTTCAGGGGGAGTTGTTTGGTTAGTTTTTGTCTAGAAAGGCAAAAGGGGGAGATTGATAGGAATCTTATTCCTACGTCTATTTTAATTGGATTAAATATTTTATTTGCCTTTCTAGACTTATTAGTATTTTAGGACTCTTTTATTTATGTATATATTTATCTTGTAAGATAAGGACTCTTTTAAAAAGATGGAGATACACATTTGTGTATAAATATCTAAAGACTGGGACTTCATATGTACGCTTTTTAGAGAAGACAGAAACTGAAGGAAGAGAAGATGCGGTCGTTCATTCTGATCATATTCTTCAAGTTTGTGTTTGATCAACTTGAAGATTTTACGGTCGACACTGTGATGATTAAAAATGATCTACTCGGTCAAGAGTTTTTTTATATATTACTAGATGTTATATTGTTTTAATATCTTATATAAAACAACTACTTCATTTTCTAGTAATATCTTTTTCGGCCTGAGGTCACGACCTATGAGTTTAATTTAACTCATAGGCAAATTTAAATTATGTGTTCTTATTATTTGCGCTATGTGTTACTGAATGTAGTAGTGGTGTTCCAGCATCTCGACTAACATTCCGTCTCTGATTATTTTTATTCTAGTATCCGTGGCCTTCAAAACTTTCAGTAATAATTAATTATAATTTGGATGGATCTTTCAATCAAATGGCAGATGTCTCTTGCAAACATTTGCATACGTTGAAACTTAATTTTACCGTATCAATAATATCCCCATATGCGCTATCAATTAACTCATTCATTATGTTCTTCTCTTCTTTCAAAGCTTGCTTATTTTGAATATAGTTCTCTTCACCGAAAATTCTAATTATTGAACTGCTTCTTAGTTAGGATCGTAAATTATTTTATTTTATAGGTGATTGCTATGAAATTGTGAGCATCGTAGCGAGGTAGTATTCGTCGTAAAAAAGAGTGGCCAACACTCGAATCGATTTAAAACTTTGCATTGTTATTTTTCATATTTCTTTGAAAACCATACCTATTTTCTAACATTCTAAGATAATATTTTGTTTTCATAAGAATGGCAACTCCAAGTAGTGTTGTGACTCCAGCTCCGAGGTGAAATGGCAACGACGCTAACTTCAAAAGATGGCAACAAAAGATGTTTTACTTATCTTAATACTCTCAGTCTATCTCATTTTTTGAAGGATGACCCACGACTATTTTCGAAGAAGACACCAACACGCACAGGAGTAGCATTGTGGATGTGTGGCATCACAACAAATATTTGTGCAAGAACTATCTCCTGAATAGAGTGATGATACATTATATAATGTGTAAAGTTCAATCAAGATGTTAAAAGAAGTGTGAAACTCTTTCGAGAATAAGTACAAAATGGGAGATGCCGGCTTAAAGAAGAATTCCTTGACCTTAAGATGGTTAATAATCCAGTGATCAGGAAAGTGCAAGAGTTTCAAATCACTCTTCAGGACTTGTTGGCTGAAGGAATGCAAGTGAATTAGTCATTCCAAGTGGCTGGAATCATTGAAAAAACTTCGCCTATGTGGAAAGACTTTAAGAACTACCTCAAGTAAAAATGCAAGGAAATGGGGCTTGAGGATTTGATATTTCGGCTTCGTATCGAGGAAGACAACCATAAGGCCAAAGGAAAGTCTAAAAAAGTGAAGTGGAGGTAAGGGCGAATTTAGCCAAGTCAAACACTAGCAAGAAATGGAAGAGGCCTGCTAATGACAAGAAGCACGTGAATGCCAAAATGCTTAAAGGGAATTGCCATAAGTGTGGTAAACCAAAACATATATCCGAAGATGTTGCCAACATAAGAAAGGCGATAAAAATGGTAGTAGAGATCAGGCTAATATGATTAAAGATAAATCTTTTCTAATTGACTTGTCTATGCTCGATCTTTCTATCATTGTGTTTGAAGACAATTCGGTTGATAACCTACGAGAATGGTGGATAGATATTATGGCTACTTGTCATGTTTGTGCTGGTAAGGAAATATTTTCCTCATATATGCTGATCAGTGGAAGGAAGTTGTTCATGGAGAATTATTCAACTTTCAAAGTGGTAGGATTCGGCAAAGTGGTTCTCAAGATGACTTTGATCCATGAGTTGACACATATGGATGTGGTGCATGTTTCAGACATTCGTAAGAATTTAGTCTCTAGTTCCCTAGGGCGTATTAAGTAAAACAAGATTGAAGCTGGTGCTTGAGGCTAACAAGTTTATAATGACCTAGAATGGTAAATTCTTTGATCGGGATTATCTTGATATCACTACAAAAAAAAATAAAAAAATGCCAACGATAATTACCGATGGGCTACATCTGTCAGTGAACACTAACATATTGTCGCTGGCTACCGACACCGAAAATAATACCGACGAGCACAGCTCATCAGTGCAACCATCGTCAACATCCCATCAATAAAATGACGCCAGTTGACCATGCCACAAATTACACATTGGAATGCGGATAGAACACCGGTGATATTCCACACCGATGGCGAAAGCCTATCAATATTTAAGAAAAAGGGAAAATACTTGTCGACGGCATTAACCTGTTGACATCATATAAATAATAAAAAAAAAATAACGATGACACTTAAGGCCTTCCACAACAAGAAAACTAGAAATTAGCAACGGATTTTTCCGTTGCTAATAAGTTATTTCCGTTGCTAATTTTAAAATAGCAACGGATTAGCAACCGATCCAATCCGTTGCTAAAATGCTCGTCTCTAATTATTAGCAACGGAAATAATGTCCGTTGCTAAATTTAGCAACAGATTATTTCCATTGCTAAATAGAGACAGAAAAATCTGTCTCTAATCTGTTGCTATTTAGCAACAGAATTGAATCCGTTGCTAAATAGAGACGGAAAGTCTGTCTCTAATACCGATATTTAGCAACAGAATAAGTCCGTTGCTATTTAGCAACGGAAATTCCGTCTCTAATTTGGATATTTAGCAACGGAATAAATCCGTTGCTAAAATAGAAACTCTATTTTTTAGCTATTTTAGCAACATAATAGGTCTGTTGCTATTAGCAACGGAGATCTGTCTCTATTTTGGAAAATTAGCAACAGAATAAATCCGTTTCTAAAATAGAAACCCCCATTTTTAGCAACAGAATTGAAAACGGACCTTCTTTTAATATTTTATATAACCTGTAAATCACCAAATAAACTATAAAATACCTCAAATTTAACTCAATCCAAAAATTCAAAATGACAATTAAAATATTATCAAATGAAAAAGTAACAACATATCCAAAATACAAAGTGACAAACCATACGTAGAACACCTAATAACCATTGAAATCAGACATTGTCAGTTTTCAAGTATCGTAGCTTATTCAAGAAACTGAGCCTAGTGACTACATAACAGTAACAAATGCTTCAAAAATTGATGACCTTATCCTTAAACTTGTCGTGCGGAACTCGAACTCCCCATTTCAAATCACGGGTGATGCACCGAGGTTTCAAGCCCTCTTTGAGCCATTTATGTGTTGCATGGATGGCATTCTGACTCCACCCTCCAGCCACTGACATGTCGTTTATGTATAATTCTAATTTATCCTTCAGCAGAGGAAGCTCGAGAAACAAGTGGTCTGTATCGTGCAATCGTGGAGTATCACCACAGATCTGTGAGTGTTAGGACACAATGATTAATAAAATCTTGCAATCTATACAGATGAGTCTTAGTTATTTAGTGCAAGAGTGAGCAAACCTTGCATCTTGGCTCTAGTAATTCTGTGGGATTTAAAAGCTTCCCACATCTTTCGCATTGGTCTCCACGTGCAGCCACTGATTCACAGCCAGGAGATAGACAATTACCCCCCACATACCGATCAGCCAAGAATCGTTCGCATGAACCACAGTACAACTGCAGAGAAAATAATATAATATAAAATATTGAAATTGAGGAAAATTATTTTTAGAGGAATAAAAAACAAAATATAAAATAATTTTGTGAACATAAAAACCTAAGTTGCATTAATACAGACTCGAGACACGCTTATTTTAACAAATATAGAAGACAAACACGCTTATAATATAAATAATTTCTAACATGTTTATTTTCTATAAATATTAAATTGTACTAATTTTTATTTTCACTTAATCATATAAATTATTTTCAAACTCACTCACACCAATCGATGAACCTCAAGTAAAAATAAACTAAAAAAAATGAAAAAGAAATTAAAAAGTGAAAAAACATGCCAGAGACGTGTTACCGCGTGTCTACTGTCAAAAAAATAATAAAAAAAGGACACGCGTACGTGGAGTATCCGACACGCCCACGGGGTCAAAAATGAAGTGCTAGTGCATCATAGATAAAAACAAAATTTTGGGATTCAAAAGAAAAAAAAACTGTCGAACAAATATATGGCATATAAGTAACTTGAAGATGCTATGGAGGCAATTGATATATTTAGAGAGCATTAACCTCTTTTTATAATAGTACTTTATGATCAATTATTGTCATACTGAGTTCATTATTCATGTGTCTAGTGGAGTGCAGGATCTTAAATATGAAATGATTTATATATTTAAAATAACTACTTTCCGGTAGAATCGATTTTCCGTAAATATTTTACTCCTCTCCTTTAAGGTTTGCTCCAATAAATATAGTGCCACAGCAGTTTATTCCAAAGTACCGATAGATGAAAGAAGGTTATGATTATGGCAGTAATATTCCTTAAAATTATGGGTTTATTATAATATATAAACTGTTTCAGTTATTTTTATTACTTAATGATTGTCTGCAAATGATTTGTTGCAGTAGAAGCGAAAAATAAATTATGGGTTTATTATAATATATAAACTGTTTCAGTTATTTTTATTACTTAATGATTGTCTGCAAATGATTTGTTGCAGCAGAAGCGAAAAATAGTTGTTAATAGGGTTTCTTACCATATACAAGTCAAGTTAAATTTAAAAGAGAGTGTTATGTAAACAAGTTGTACTTGTGATCTATTCATATGTTTAAATAAGTTGTAATAATGCTTAATTCGTATGTTAATCAGTAATTTAAAGCACCCCTCGATCTGTCCGCTTTTAGATTATGATTAAATTATGAGAACTTAGAAGGTGAAAACAATAAAAGCCAATAATACAATTTYTATTTAAGCATACTTGCTAATAGTTGGTTACATCATTACYATTAGGATTACAAAGACCAGATAGCATGAGCCTTTTGTAATACAAGTGCATGMTTCAATCTACATATATAGTAAAGGATAAGAAATAATTTAAACACGTTTTGTCCATTTTTCTGTCAATTCCTATAAGTGAAATGATATACATGTTTTCTCCATTTTCCTTCCCACAGCTTTTGATGTAAAGGATGAGACAATAGACACACTAAGTTGATATGACAAGTTAAAACATGTTGGTGACTCAATTCTTCCAACAAGACTATACGCTTCAATCTTTTTAAAAAAAAAAAGAAAGATAGAGCTGCCGTGTTGAGTTCCACAATTACATATATTTCAATTATAAAATAGCTAGAAGTACAAAATTCAAAGAAAATGGAAATTGGCCGAAAAGCATGACCAATCAAAAAATATATATAGGAAATAGAACAAAAAAGGCATCAAAGTAAAATTAGTAAAGCAAAGTAATAGAGTAAATTACTTGTCACAGATTTCTTGTGGAGAGCACTTCTCCTCTAAAGCCTTGACCTCGGTAGCGGTCCCGTACTCATCAGTGCCGCAAATGAATATAACGTTATAGCCTCTGTTTCTACAAAACCTCACATACACATCACCGCTCAGCACACCTGCAGGGAGGAAAAAAAAAGGAATCAATTCGTAGCAAAATTAAACTTAATTGGAGAGAAAATTAAAAATAAAGTTGGGATAATCACATCCGGTTACGTTGCCGAGGTGAGGTTTGTTATTGACCAGAACCGAAACCGGCGAGTTACCGATGTTCTCCGGTATGCGGAACTAGAACCTATTGTGGTTGATGAAAACAGCGTCCAAATCCTTGTCGAAAAGCTGCTTCGGCACACCACCTTCGAACTCGTTAAACCGGAGGTCCAGGAATTTCAGGGACGGCAGTTGCAGCACCACTTTCGGAAACCCACCGACGAACCTGTTGTTGCTCAGATCCAGCTCGAAAAGAAGCTTCAGCTTCTTGAAGGTGTCGGGGACGATGCCGCAAAATCTGTTCGAGTTGATGTAAAAAAGTGCCAGATCCGTTAGATCCCCGAGCTCGGGCGCCAGGGATCCGGCGATGTCGGCGTGGTTGAGGTCGATTCCGGCCACCACCCTGAGGGAGGAGTTCTTCAGCGAGGGAGCGCAGAAGACGCCGACGTAGCGGCAGACGTCGGGGTCAGTCCAGTTAGCAGTGATCTTTAACGGATCGGAGAAAATGACCCTTTTCCAGGCCTGCAAGGCAAAGTAGGCCTTCCTGAGATTCTGGTTTGTAAATTAAACTTAATGCGAACACGAATTAAGTTTTAATTGATTAGACACCAGTATAATTTGTTACCTAGCTTTACAGAAAATGAAAACGAGCGGCGAACGGAAAACGGGCTGGGCGAATTGATCGCTGGCGAATTGAAGTTTTGAAGAAAAGAATGAAAATGAGATCGAGATAAACAAGGGATGAGGCGAATTATTTTGGGGAAAATTTAGAGACAGATTCCATTTCCGTTTCTAAATCTGATAAATTAGCAACGGATTTATTTTCCGTGTCTAAAACTTAAAGAAATTAACAACGGATTTAATGTCCGTTGCTAAAAATGATAAATAGAAAAGAAAATGGGAAAATATTTAGAAACGGATATAAATTCCGTCTCTAAAATTAATAAATAAATAAAAGGGGTGAATTATTTAGCAACGGATATAAATTCCGTTGCTATTCCGTTTCTAATTAGCAACGGACCACAATTCCGTTGCTAATTAGAGACGGATATTAATTCCGTTGCTAAATTATTTAAAAATAATAATTTTAAATATTTTTGAAAAAATCGGTTGCTATTCCGTTGCTAATCTGTCTCTATTAGCAACAGAAATATCTGTCTCTAAAAATTCATTGCTAATTTCCAGTTTTTCTTGTAGTGTTCAGTGAAACCCTAATAATATTATCGTGGTCTCCCCATTTCTAATAGAAGCGAAGCACAAAAGCAAAAATAAAAAAAAGAAAGAAAATAGAGAAAGGGAGAGAGATAGAGCCACCACCGCACAGTCTGACCCATTGCCTGTTCTCCACCTACGCCACCACCAACATAGTCGGTATCCATAACTGTCACACATTGCCGCACGCTGCTCGAAATCACCACTATGCTTGCTCGCCAACACCACCGCGCCCCACCTCCGGTCACCAATTCTCTAGAAAGCTAACCACCAGGTTAGTTTTTGTTTCTCTTTTTTTTTTTAAATTTAATCTAGTTTATAAATTAAATTGAATATATGTATCGTTATGCAATCATGATTCACTGGAGCTTTAGCGGTTTGCATACATGCATGCATTAATCTCAGTCATGTGAGGGATTATTAGAAATTTGTTTACGCTCAAATCATCAAAATACATGTACAATAAACAAGAACTGAAAATCAAAAATTTCTCCATCGCGTTTAAGTGTGTAACTCACAAAGAATTGGAAAAGGTCTTTTCGGGTTGTAATGTAGGCTCTTTGGACGGGTATGGAATATATAAGTCATGTGGCTAAGTCACGATCTAACGTGATCGATAACTCACTAACTATCCTAATCACGAAGCAATGTGCTTCACCTCATTCAAACAAAATCTTACTTAACTCTCATAACATAGCCTTTATACTTGGTTTATTTCTCAACTCGAAACCCAAAACTGATTGCTTAACAAACCACTTAAACAATTTAGAAGCTTTATGATACGCTTCTTTATTTAAAACTCAACTCTTGCCTCAACAAGACACAATTCTTTATTAGCATAGGCAATAACTCACCAAGACTCACCATCCTTTTTATTCTTTCTTTTCTTTATTTTTTTTTGAGGGATGATGATCCTTAATTATAACTTTTTCATAAATCCCTGATCATGATTCCAAAACACAAATAACCAATAAAAATAACTAACTCTTACCCCATGCTATTAATGACGTAGGAGTTAACTCATAAACACTCATGGCTATAGGAAATGGATATATGGCTATGAGGGGCTCTTCAGAATTTATAGTGGATGATATATATGGATATGGTCGGAATAAGGGTTTTTTCTGTGCTTAATCGTCATATTCAAAGCTAACTACACACAAAAACTTCAAAGAGATCTCAAAACAGAACTCACTCAAGTACATGAAAAGATGATAAACACTTAGGCTACTCACAGGCTTTTGCATGAAAAAGTTTTGACTTGACGCTGCTTTTAAGATTTTACGAAATCGTTTGCGTCCAAATACCATTTTAAAATATATATAAATAAAAGTTTTGAAAAATTTATGCACTTATACACGCTCAAAGACAAGAACCTCAAATTATACATAGTCAACTTCGACAGACAAGCCAGACAAAACACAATCAAGCGCGGAAATAACAATCAATCACATTCAAATACTAACTACTATAAAACCACGAATTCAAATTACAATTATAAATTACGAATCATACTCATACTCAACTACCGTCCCCCCTCTAAAAATCCAAAAATCTCCTGATTTCCACAAATAAATGGAAAACAAATCAAAAGAGGAAAGGAGTAAGAAAACGTCCATGGAGATGAAATAGCCGAGCTGCTTTAAATAGCGCTGTGCAACCATCCATTCATCTCGAATTGCGTGATCGAAAATGTCTTGGAAACCTACAAAAATAAACAAACAAAACAAAGAACAAACAAACAAACTAATATTTTTGGAATTTTTTTCGACTTTTTTTTTAACACGAACGGTAGCCCTAGCAGTAGAAGTTACCGTTAGGCTACCGTTAAAGCTTTTTGTTCATCGCTAGCGGTGGTCTTAGCGGTTAATTCTCATCTTTAACGTCTGGGTGAGATGCTAATGGTAAGGTTAACGGTAGAGGATACCGCTAGCCAACCACTAGGTCTGCAGAATTGACAGATTTTTCAACTTTTCCGCACATCAACAAACGCGTAAACGTACCACAGCAAAGAACTCAACTTAACAAGTAAAATGAAAGAAAGAAAAATCAAAATAAAAGTTAAGGAAAATGAAAAAGAAAACACACGCTTGGGTTACCTCCTAAGAAGCGCAACTTTTAACGTCACTTGCTCAATATGTTCCACGAGCAATGCTATCCATGATCTAAGAAAAGGTGATGATCATGCCACACCTTAGTGTTCTCCAAGAGTAAGAGTGGGCGAATAAAATCACCAAGGCGGGCACGGAAAGCAAGTAGTAGAATAAGAGAAATGAAAATTACAGCTCGCTTCGGAGGTCAAAAAAGTGAGTAGTCGATCACCATGAACATATCAAAAGTCAATTGGAGCATGGGGTGATCCTTGACTACTGGAAAAACTAAGAAATCTGTCGAACAAAAGAAATGACCATCAACCAAATCCTCAATAACCTCCTCTTTACAAATATCTCTCAAATGATCATTCAAGCTCGAATCCTCAACATCCAAGATGGGCTCCATCTCATCAAGAATCGGTAGCTCTGGATGACTTAGAAATTCGTTCATCTCGTCCGACCTTCTTGCTAAATAAGCTTCAATTTGACCACACAGTGACTCTATATTCTTTGCAGTCTCAGAAAAGTCATCTTCCTGTACAGTCGATTGCGCAAGTTCGTCTTGTTGACAAATGGTCTCGGCTTCTTGATCTTGCTAACTCATCAACAATTGATCGTCTGGATTAACTGAGGTGTAATCTCCATATCTTGGATAATAGGGAATCGAATCGGGAGGATCATATGATTCGTAGCTCGGATAGAAAGAATTAAAATCGGGTGGAGCATACGAGTCATATCCCGAGTAGTGAAAATTTGTGGCGGAGGGAGCATATGGAGGATCGAGATTCTGGTTGAAGTGACCGGGCGATGCATATGGATCATTGTGGCTCGAATAGTATGCATTTGAATATTGGCCCCATTTAGGTGAGTAGAACTTCCTCATGAACCGATTATACTCTTCCTCCCATGTTTTCAAGTAATCGGGATCTAAATGTACCAACCATTGTTTGGATCAATCCTTTAGCGTGGAAGGGAAGAGATGCATCTTCACTTGATCCCTTGTAAGGATGAGACGAGGGAAAGTCTGGGTGACGGACTCGTAATCTTGGATGAATTTTAGCGGATCCTCGCTTCAAAGCCCATGATAAACCAGGAGTCACTTGTAATAGAATTTGCCAGGATTGTAATCCCGCATCTTGGAGCACAAAGGAATGGCCGGTCCAGGTATAGGAAAAGCGAGCGGATTGCTATACCATTGTTCGACACACGATCGATACCCTCGATAGTTCGACATTTTTTTTATATTTATAATTTTTTGGATCGTTGAATCTCAAGCCCCAAGAGATGTACCTTGCATACACAACACTCAACACACAAGATTAAACGTACCGGTGGAAAATAATAAAAATGAACAAATAGAAAATCGCAAATAAATACTAAAGATAAACGAAACAAATAGAAACACTAATAAAGGTCACGAAGAGCAAACACAAAAATCATAACCCTTAGTTTCCCCAGCAACGGTGCTAAAATTCTGATTAGAACTTTCTGCACCTACTTTGTAAATATAAGTTTGTTAAGCTTGAAAAATTTGCTCGCAAGAGTACGAGTTCGCTTGTAGGTTGGCAAGTTGAACAGAGTCGATTCTCTCGAGGAAAAATAATCGGAGGTTCTTTATGTGTTTATTTTCACGAATAATAAAATAATGAAAACGCTATTATAAACACTTGGAACCAAGAAAACAAACAATGAAATCAAAAGTTTTGAAAAGATTTTAGAAACAAGGGTTCTAGAGCTCTAGAATCATCTCCACGACCACTTGAGCATTTAATCGAACACCTTACTTAAAAGCTAGAGTTGTCAATCCCAACTTATAGATTTAGTACCCAACAAACCCAATCGATGGTTCTAAATGATTCTAGGATGTAGACCCGTAAGATCTAGCTAATAATCATCATTAATTTTAACATCACAATCCCAAAACAATCAAGAACAAGATTCATCATTGATAATACATTCTATTGGGGCGGGGGGGGGGGGGGGGGTGAGAATTAGATTGGCAATGATTCTAATAAGAATTCCTAACAAGCATATAATTAAAAAGCATGAGAAACTAATTAAACTAATTAATCAAAGAAATTAAAAACCTACTAATTAACCAGAGAAGATTAACGTCGTCCAAGCGAGAAAATAAACTAAGAACTATTCTATTTAATCTAAAAACTAGATTTAAAACTAAGAAATATGGAGAAGGGTATCAAGAGAAATTGAGGAGAAACTTAGGGTTTTTCAGCCCCTAGGAGTCCCAAAAAAACGTCTAACATCTATTTTGAAGAAGTATGGAAGGTATTTATAAGTTTCCAAGACTTGGAGAAGAAGTTTCCTTCCAAGAATAGGATTCTAGACACTTAACCATAGAGTTAGCGATAACAGCTACCGCTAAGGTTACTGCTAACCTCTCTGACAAGCAGTCGACACTGGGTAACCCAGTGTGGACAGCATACCCAGTGTCAGCTGTAACACTTAAAATCGAGTCCCGATTTCATCAAAACTCCACTCGTATGCCCACACTCGACTATCTCCACACCAAAATACTTCAAAATACCTGAAATAAATATAAAATACAATAATTATGATTCACATACAGCAAAACAAGTTGGAGATACGAAAATATGCTTAATCTATCCAACTTCTACCGAAATCAATAACAAAAACTAACTAAAATACTAACAAAAATCAAGAGAAATTTTTGTTAATCAGGTGCAGCTCAGCTCGGTGTTTTGTAATTTTTTTAGTGGTGTGAAAATAAGAAAAGTGGGTTTATGTCTCGATATTATCAGAATTTGATTCGATTGTAAGAATGAAGGAGTTTTTAGCTTGAAACATAAAAACAAATGAAAATAAATGGAAAATTATGAAAATAAACTAACTAGAAAATGTAAAATGCAAGTTGGTAGGATGCCTCTAGTGTGTGCCGAAATTGAAAGAGCAAGCAAGAATGAAAACAAGCAACAAAAAGCAATGTTTCACCAAGTACAACCTAAATTACAACCATGCATGCATGATCATAAATACTTTAAAAATGCAAATTAGCAAAAATTGAAAGCACCGATAGAAAGAGCAATAAAACTTGACAAGAAAGTTTAAAAATTTCCGAGAAGCAACAAGAAACGAAGAGTAGATCTAGGATTCAACTTAGAACTATGCATAAAAACAAAATCCACAATAAAGTATATGAAATACTCGAAATAAAAATGATTAAGGACTCGATCTATGATCTAGATATGTCACTCATCTAGATTTCATGGACGATTCACAAGATCTAACAAGAAATTTATGAGCTTGAAACAAATATGTGAATGTATTGATTGCTGCTATTTGAATTTTGTTCTTAGATTTGGCATATGAAGTTATTGGGTAAACATGTAATATATTGCGATAATATCGGGAAATAATCGAACTAACAAATCTAACGCAATCGAGCAAATATATTATAAATATATAATATAATTAAATAACGAAACGAAAGGAAAAGTTAACAAAGTTAACCGTCGAG
>BMAC01000660.1:444994-458435 GCA_014905375.1 Phtheirospermum japonicum
AAGAAAAGAAAACATATGTACAACTAAAAAAAGGCTCGACATAACACGATAAACCTACAATATTATATAGCGCCATTGTTTTTCAGTTAAAACTAGAACAATATTAGCAACAAACATGACTAAAATCACTAGTGCAGAAAATCTATTCTAGATCAATCAATCCAGAATGCCTCAAGAAAAGACGTTCTAAAATATAAGCCGGTGGCATTTTCGTAATAAAAGTGTCATATACCAGAACGTCTTAAAAAAAGGCGTTCTGGTATATCAATACACCAGAACGTCTAAAAAAAAGGCGTTCTGGTATATTCGATATACCAGAACGCCGTTAAAAAAGGCGTTCTTGTATATTGATAAAGAAAATTTAAAAAAAATATTCTAAAATGTAACAAAAATCAACTCCGCGGGCTCTATTGCAAGTTTGCCCTAGTTTCTCATCTCCTCTCTCATCCGTCTCACGTCTCAGATCTCCATGAGAGAAAAAAAAAAGCAAATCAACGTCGGCTCTATTGCAGTCTCATATCCCAATTCTTCCGCAGATCCACGTATCCCAGCTGGTGTCGGCGAAAGGCGACGGCGACTCTGCGTTCGAGCTCGCGAAGAGCGTGAAGAATTACGCTGTCGTGCCGAAGCTCAAGGCCTTTGTGATGGTGTTGATTTGCTTTTGCAGCGGTGGAGTCAGATGTCGTGCCCGAGGGTTTAGGGCTCGTCGCGATGAGGGCCATCAGCAAAAACGAGGTCGTTTTGGAGGTGAAGCAACTGAAGGAATTTATCGAGCAGTGCAAGTCCAATCCATTCATTCTCTCATAGCCCTCGCTCTCTTTCTTTCGCGATTACATCGAGAGGTATAAGTTATTGCGAATATGTGTATGCTCTCTCTGTATTATTAGGTTTAAGTTATTTCCTTTTTTTTCCTTCTATTATTTCCCCATTTGTTCGATCTGTTTCGGTATGCATTTCTTCTTGGCTTGATATTCGTCGTTTTCATCTTATTTTAATTTTAATTTTATTTTGTTTTCCCCGCTTATGATCTATGGAAAAGATCTGAGTTGTTATTATCCATTTTACAATTATTCAGCTGGTCAAGATTAAGTTCTATTTGTTTTCTTGTTAGGATTTGTTTGGTTTTAATTTCTGTTTTACTAAAGCCCGTATTTCAATCCGCTTCCATCATTTCTCTGCAACATTAAATTGAGTTGATAATTGGCAAATGTAATTTGTAAGTTTTTACTCAAAATATGAAAACTATGTAACTTAATATGTTAATTCCATTAAATCTCTGTCAACTTGCATGATTGGTTATATTCTTCAAAATCTCGAACACTTTGTGTGTTATCTAAATGATTAAGAGTACAGTTTTAAATCTGCAAGGCTATTTGTTCTGTGATATAACTTTACTATTGATGATATCGAATATTGATGAAGTGTTTTTCTTGCAGTTTCATTCAGTTACTCTAGCACTGACAGTGAGGAGGTTTCAATGAACATCAATCGTAGTGTAAAAAAGAAGGGAGGGAAATTTACACATAACTCCACAACAGAGATAAACTTTAATCAATTTAAAGACGATGTTTGCTTTCTTCGCTCTCCATTATATATTACTACCATAAGTTTAACATCGCCACTCCATTAATTTTTTCTTATTATGAGAAACAAGATGAGGATAGTTACAGCTGGCGTCATCCCACCTCTTGTTGAGCTTCTCAAATATCAAACCGACAATCTATGGGAATTATCAGCCGCTGTAATTCTATCATTATCCTCTGTTGCCTCCAAAAAGCCAACCATAGCTTCGTCCGGGGCGCCCGTTATCCTAGTACAGGTCCTCTTCACCGGAAGTGTCCAAGGACGAGTCGACGCCGTCACAGCTCTTTACAATCTCTCCACCTCCGAAGACGAACCTAATCTCAATCTCGATGCCAAAGCGGTGCCCCCACTAATTAACCTCCTCAAAGAATGCAAAAAATACTCAAAATTCGCCGAGAAAACTACTTTTCTCCTCGAGATTTTCTCAGGATCCGAGGAAGGTAGAAACGAGATCACGAGCGTGGACGGTGGGATTTTAGCGTTAGTCGAGACGGTCGAGGATGGGTTGTTGATCAGCATGTCTCATGCGGTCGGGGCTTTATTGTCGTTGTGCGAGAGCTCGCGTGATAAGTATCGGGCCCTTATTCTTAAAGAAGGTGCTATCCCGGGCCTTCTGCGTTTGACCGCTGAGGGTAGTCCGATAGCTCAGGATCAGGCTCGGGCTTTATTGGATTTGCTTAGGGATTCGCCTCCAGAGAAGAGATTGCTGACCTCGTCTAAATTGGAGAGGATCGTTTATGACTTTGCTGCGCATATTCATGGAACGGATAAGGCTGTCGAAACTGCTAAGAAATTATTACAAGACATGGATCAAAAGAAAATGGAGATGAGCCAAAGACGTTTAAAGGTTAAAAGTTCAACGTGAAAAATCAAATGGTTCCAAAGGGCTAAGCAAAGAGTAAACGAGACAAGTGAAGTGCACGTGAGGTGATTTTTTATTGACCTTACTCTATTTACATTTTTTTAACCATGACCACGCTTGTGTGTGAATCTTTTTTTTTTTTACTTGTATATTTTCTCTTAGTTTACGATTAGGAAAAGAAAAAATTGTGCTGATGTTATGGTAATGTAGATTTAGTTACTGAGGTCAAATGATATAAATGCCAGCACATGACAAGTGTGTTGTCTTTGAGCAGGATGGTTATCACTGATATTAACCCAGGTGGGCTAATTTTATGATATTAGTTGGATCTTACAAGAGAGAGAGAGAGAGAGAGAGAGAGAGAGAGAGAGGAAAATTATTTTTTTGGTCCATTATATTGTCCACTTTCCAATTTAGGACCAAGGTATTGTCCACTATCAAAACACATACGCAAAGTTGGTAAAATTATCAAAAAAGATACAAAATTATCACTTTCGGGCCAAGATGATGACGTGGCGTAATTATGTATTTACTTATCATTTTTTATTAAATTTTAAATAATAAATTTCATTTTTCTCTTTTTTTTCTTTTTTTATTATTATTTATTTATTTCCATTTTAATTCACATTTTGTTTGTTTTCTTAACTTTTTCTGTTAAATAAAGCTGAAATATTATTATAAACTAATAAATAAAGTTGTCGAAAAAAAACTTTAACAAATACAATTAACGAAAAAATGAAGACCATCTCAATTCTCAGGGATTCAAGATTCATCTGCAACTACAAGCACCCAAAAATCGAAATTCATTCACACGCAAACACAAATCTCTCACAAAAATGTAACCCATGTAAGATCTCAACCCGCCCATCTTGATCGGCTTCTTCTACAACCCATAGAAACATATACACAAACAGGTTGAGTGCAATCAACAATTAATTCTCTTTCACCATGAACAACACCAATAATCCTCTCTCTTCTTCTTCTTCAACCTCACACCAGAAAAAGGCCACCCTTTCAACTCGAGCCTCGAGGCTAACCCATCTCCACATCTCATCTTCCTCCTCCGCCGCCGAGGATCCCTCCCAAGATTTCGATTTCTCCGATTTATTCGGCCCCATCGCCTCCGCTACCTYCTCTTCTCCTTCCTCCTCCGCGCTCCGGTTCCTGTAAATCAAAAAAAGAATTTAGCATGATTTGATATGTATCTTCTGGAAAATGAGTTGAGTGGCAACTCCGGTTCTTGTGACTTTTTTTCTAGAACTTCAAAACATCCTGTGAATGAAGGGTTTTAAATTCATACAAAAAAATTGCTAATCTCTTTTATTAATTTTTATAAAGACGTGAGGCTGGGGTGGGTGATGAATTGAAATTGAAAAAAAAAAAGAAGAAGCAATAATCTCCTTATCTGCAGAATGTCATGGGGTTGGGTGGGTTGGGGTTGAATTAAATTGGAAATAAATAAATAATAATAAAAAACTAAAAAAAGAGAAAAATGAAATTTATTATTTAAAATTAAATAAAAAATAATAAGTAAATACATAATCATGCCACATCATCATCTTGGCCCGAAAGTGATAATTTTGTACCTTTTTTGATAATTTTACAAACTTCGTGTATGTGTTTTGATAGTGGACAATACCTTGGTTCTAAATTGGAAAGTGGACAACATAATGGACCAAAAATGCAATTTTCCCGAGAGAGAGAGAGAGAGAGAGAGAGCATGTTGCTAACATTTTACGTGGGTATAAGGTTTCGAAGGTTGCCCTTTCATCTCCTTTTATATGGAATATGATGTCTGAGCATTTACTTTATTTTCTTAATATGTTATTATGTCATTTACTTTTGATTTGTTGTAGTTTGTGTGAGTGTGTGTGTGTGTTTTCTCAAACTGCTGTTTGAGTAGGTAAAGAAGCTATTTGTGGCCCTTCTCAAAACTGAATTATTGTTTCAGTCTTAATTCAAAATTTAAGTCCATTAGTTTTTAGGTTTTCCACCCCCTGTCCTCAAGTTGATTGAGGTATATGTGGCTCTCTTTTAAATGAATTATCGAGCCCTCTTTTAAGTGAGTTATTGTTTCATAACCTTTTGATTCCTCTTTTTAATCCTGATTCACTGAATTTTTTAAGGCTCGACGATTGTAGTCCCATAACTATTTTTTTTTATTTTTCTGTTTAGTCTTTGACACTTTTGTCCTTTCTTAAAATATCAGTAGTCTTATAGCTATTTTGATCATATTACATGTATAAAAAGTTTCCCATGGCACACTGGCGAGGCAATTTTGCTTTCTTCTGGGTCAAACTTCGGTTATACAGCACAATAACTGTTGTATTAGCTGAATGAAAATTCTTGGGTTAGACAATCATATATTTGTTTTAATGTATATTTTCCAAAATAATGTAAATAGTTGTCTTATGTAATTTTAAAAAATATGAATTTTCAGAATTTATGTTTAAAAATATATAATTGTTGAAGCCTTCCC
Organism: Phtheirospermum japonicum; assembly: GCA_014905375.1. NCBI lineage: Eukaryota > Viridiplantae > Streptophyta > Magnoliopsida > Lamiales > Orobanchaceae > Phtheirospermum > Phtheirospermum japonicum. Next base: position 449,920 of record BMAC01000660.1, read on the forward strand.
ATTACACTGATAAAATGTGTAATGGACGCCAGATATAAATGTGCTCAAGTTGCGACTTGAACTATAAAATGTGCAGGACGCCAGATATATAGGCTATGCATCATGATACATTGTCTGACCTCAGAGTAGTGGGAAGCAAATTGAAGGACATATTAGAGGTGATCTCTCTCTCTCTCTCTCTCTCCCTTTTTAATATTGTTGAATTTTCCATTGCACTGCTTTAGCCGCTGTAATTACAAGGACACAACTTGACATTTTATAATAAGTATATACAGATACTACCCTTGAGGTTTAGCCTAATTCAAAATAAAAATTACAAATAGGTCCCAGACATATGCTTTTATTTCTGAAAATGATTATTTTTTTTTCTTATTGAAATTCATGGAGATTGAGAATGATTTGGCGATGATAGTTAATGATTTCCTGGAGAATGGTAATAATTGTGGTGGGACCGACTCGAGATATAGCAGTGATAGCGATTCAAGCCTCTCCGATCTCCTTCATCTCTATGAAAAAATCTCTGTAAGTTTCTCTCTCTCTGAGTTTTATTATTCTTTGGTTTATTTTATAATAAATTGTATATTGTTTATAATCCTTTTCAGTGTTGATTAGTTTTATCATATTATCTTAGAATGTTGTATTTCTCATATACAGACTCAATTACTGGTTTTGAACATGCCGGTTTCTTGAATTCTTATTATCTGCGGTGCTTGATTATGAGGAAGTGCCTTCGTTGCTCGAAGGAGGAGGCAAAATAGAGGTCTAATATTTTTTCAACTGTTGAAAAAATGATGGTAATTTACTTATGTAAGCCATTTATTCTGTAAAATGTTTGTTCTTTAATGTGTATATTAATAACATTCAATTGTTTCCTGGAATTATTTCTTCAGTTTGACCAATGGCAGAAACAAATGGGCCTTCTGACAAGTGATGAGATGTAGAAACAGGAGATAATGAAGAAGTTTATGGCTGAGGTGAATGCTAGTGATCATTTTAGTCTACCCACTCTAATTGTAATTTCAAACTATTTTTGGATAACTTGAATGGTAGAAAAATAGGTACTCATTGTCTTTTGGTGATCTCTGTTTTAACATTTGTTGATCGTGTATTTGGCGACTTATGTTGTTTGTATTGACATTTTTCGGTGAGTGTATTATTGCGATTAATGGATGATTTTAGAATTATTTAAATAACAAGTATTTTTTGATTTTTTTTTGATTTAAATAGGTATTTCAAATTGTGGTTTATGAGGGATGAATAGATTTGAAAAAAAAAAACTGGAATTCCAAAACTGACAAATCTAGAACGTCTTTCTCAAAGGCGTTCTAGAGAATGTATATTCTAGAACGTCTTTCCGAAAAGACGTTCTGGAAAATGTATATTCTAGAACGTCTTTCTCAAAGGCGTTCTAGAAAATTTATATTCTAGAACGTCCATTTCGAAAAGACATTTCGGAAAATGTATATTCTAGAACGTCTCTTTCGTAAAGGCGTTCTAGAAAATTTATATTCTTGAACGTCTTTTTTGTAACTGTTCTAGAATGTTATTTCTAGAACAAATTAATCGGGAAAAAACTATTTTCTAGAACGGGTAAATTGTTTTTCTAGAACGTCTCAAATAACCGTTCTAGAATATCGGATCAGAAAGCTGTTCTGGAAAATTAGATATTTTAGAACAGCTCTAGTCAGAACGCCTAGCAGGGCGTTCTAGAATAACTGAAACAGGGCGTTCTAGAAAACTATTTCTACACTAGTGAATTAGCTTTCATTACCACTTGAAGTTATATATATTAAAAGAACAATATTAGCACCATTAATGAATCAGTTTATTCATTAATCTACGCCACAAATCTACGAAAAGAACAAAGATAAAAAGGAAAAAGAAAGAACTGACCGGCAGGAGCACCATCGGAGCCGCCAACACGCCAACATAAGGTTAAAAGAAGATAATTAAAAGACTTAAAACCCAACCAACTGTATATGATGATGCTATCTACCGCCGACTTTCGGGAATAGAAGCCCAATGCCATTTGCCGACGACAAGGATTTATCCTTGTTTAATCCACCGGGTTATCGTAAGAGTGCTTCCTACGGTGGACACGATGTGAGTATATTCGATTATCAAAACGGGACTATCTCACCCTGATATTATCCGTGTGATTACCATAGCATCAAAAGGATTGACCCACACCTATGTGGTTTACTCCAACGAGCTCCTTGCATTAGAATTAAACAACGAACAAAATAAAATAATTATTTAGTTTTACTAGTTTGAATACCCACGTTTTACGCGAGCATATCATAAAATGGCATAAAAACATAAAATTTATCAAAAAGATTATTAAGTTCAAAAAGTAAATTATTCATACAACAGATTTTTTTTTTTTGATATAAATATAAGATGTGTAAAAGATCAAGTTTTTTAATGTTACGACCTTTCTCATAATCAGCCTCCCTTTGTTACCAATTCCTTTTACAAATGTGCCTTGAATTAGGGAGGATATATGATTAAGTTTGAAAGTGTAATTCATAAAAAAAAATTATATTTTTGACCTTCTAATTGACGTTAATTTAAAATTAATTATACTGATTATAAATTAACTAACTCAATTTGATAAATTATATTTCTATAATATGTATAATTCAGTTATAAACATTATTAGATTCCTTAAAATAAAAACTAAGATTAAAGGAATGATGTGTTTCAATCATGTACAATAGAAATAACATAATTGAAGGAATACAGTGAAATTAGGGAATTTGTTTTAAATGTATAATTTATAATTACACTAATTAGTTTTAGAGAAACATGGAAAGATTTTAAAGATAAAAATGTATATTTAATCTAATCACGCTAAATCAGGATATGTGGTTTTAATTTAAACCTTTTCAATTCTAAAATTAATGTGAGATAAATATAGTAATTTTACATTAATTAAGCATAATTAGTGAAACATGTAAGAAAATGTTTTTTTACAGAAATGATTATTCATCAAAAACATTAAAAACCAAAATATTAAGAATAATAACATTGCGCAATTGAAAAGAAAACACATCCCAAAATTACAGAAATGACCTATTTTTATTTCAATATACTTAAATATATACAAAATTAGAAAGAAGAAAAACAATGCTCCAAAATTGCCTAGTAACTTACAATTTTTTACATTCTTACAGATTACTATACATATATTAATTTATTTAAATTGGATAAGAAAAATAGAAAATTCCTAGGCACATCAACAAATAGAGGAAAGGACAAAAATAAACAATATTCAAGCGCGGCAGCAAATGATGCTTTTCAATAATAATAATAATAATGAGAACAATAATAACAATAAAAAAACAATAATAATAATAATAATTGTACCCCACGCTCAACCTGATGATGCAAAAATGAGGACTCAAATACACCAGCGGTTTGTTCTCCTAATTGCTTCATTAATCCAATGAATAATTTTTGCTATATAACACATCAATTCGAGTCTAGTTTTTGCCATATAACACATCAAATTCCTAAAATAAAAAAACCTTCAAAACTCATGACTTAATAGCATTACGAATATTAATTCCGTAACATATATTATGGTATTTCATAATAGCATTAGCTTCGTTTTTTTCTTTCTTTTAATAAATGTTGCTACAAAGTTAAAGGTAAACCCCATATAAAACTATAAGATATCAAAACAACTTCTTATTAATAATAAAAATAAGATAATTGAAGGAATAAAGTGCAATTTGGGAATTTGTTTTAAATGTATAATTTATAATTACACTAATTAATTTTAGAGAAACATGGAAAGCTTTTAAAGATAAAAATCTATATTTAATCTAATCACGCTAAATCAGGATATGTGATTTTAATTTAGACCTTTTCATTTCTAAAATTAATTTGAGATAAATATAGTAATTTTACATTAATTAAGCATAATTAGTGAAACATTTAAGAAAATATTTTTTACAGAAATGATTATTCATCAAAAACATCAAAACCCAAAACATTAAGAATAATAACATTGCGCAATGAAAAGAAAGCACTTCCCAAAATTACAGAAATGACCTATTTCTATTTCAATATACTTAAATATATACAAAATTATAAAGAAGAAAAACAATGCTCCAAAATCGCCTAGTAATTTATAACTTTTTACGTTCTTACAGATTACTATACATATATTAATTTATTTAAATTGGATAAGAAAAATAGAAAATTCCTAGGCACATCAACAAATAGAGTCAACAAATAGAGGAAAGGACAAAAATAAACAATATTTAAGCGCGGCAGCAAATGATGCTTTTCAATAATAATAATAATAATGAGAACAATAATAACAATAAATAATAATAATAATAATAATAATAATAATAATAATAATAATAATAATAATAATAATAATAATAATAATAATAATAATTGTACCAAAAAACCCAAATGCGTTGAATATTCTGAATGTGTAATTAAACCAATCTTTTGATTGAGATTATAAACAACAGGTATTGTGAGAAACTACGGTTTTTTTTTTGGTGACCTGCGTATATTGAGAATTTTATTTTTTTGGTAACCTGCGTATAAACAACAGGTATACTCTCACAATAATTAAACCAAACATGTTGCATACTGTGAAATTATTATGTGAAACACACACGGCCGAAATGGTTTGACCACAAAAATAAATAATAATAATAATAATAAATGGCCTAGTGTGTAAATATAAGTGCCAATTATATTAACCTGCAGCAGCAAACAATGAGAATAAGAAAAATTGAAACACAAAAAGCAAAAAAGATACCTGAACCAATGAACTATACAAACTTATTACTACATAAGATGATCATTAAATCTGAACATAAAACACAATTTCACGTATTATGTTTTACCATAGCTTATATAAAGAGAAAAAGTAAAAAAAACAATAAGAATCCACACACGTGATTATTGGCAGTGGCTGAGATTTCACTTCTCAAGCTCAAGTATCTCCTTATTTTCCGACGACATTTCAAGAGTTGTTACAAAGGAAAGCAGGCTCGTCATCGGGTAAACATACACTCCTTGTCGGAGCTGCACTTGATCCGCAACAGCCCCTTCTTGATCATCTTCTGGTGCAAAGGTTGTAGCCTTTCAGTCTGGATAACTGTAGAAGGTAATGAACATTCTGATCAAACTTTAAAATGCCAATATCTTCTTTATCGAAGCAAAAGTAATCAAACAAAATATTAAAGCACTAAGAAACTATATAAAAAATCAAAACAGCATGCATACATGCACATAAGAGAAAACATCAATATTCACTAAAAATAAGTTAGGTGTACCGAAAAAAAGGAATATGCATAGTCGCCGACACCTTATTCACCACCAGCACCAGGGTGTTCGCCAGCTCGCACGGGCAGCAGCAGCACACCATCGCGCACTCCGCCATCTTCTATTTATATATACACTACATATTTAATAAACTTAATAAATAAGTATTAATGAGCAGCGACCTGTTTGGAAGTCAACAACAATTAAGGGTGATAATTTAGGAAAAATATTAATATAAATAAGATTGTCCAATAATTAAGTAAATATTGGTAAAAATATTATTCAACCTTAACTTATATATATATATATATATATATATATTACTATCAAGAAATAAAACCAACACTTTGAGTTGTACCGTAGGCTTTCAAATTACTCCCATTGCGCAAGGTATTATCATCTTTATAAACAGAAGCTAGTTAATAAAGAACCACAACAAAAAATGATTGCTCCAAACAAACAGATTGAATAAAGAACAAATAAAACTCAAAGACTAAGTAAGCAAATATGATTTCAAGTAGAGTAGATAAACAAAACTGTATAGGAAAGAAACTAAAGTAGAAAAGTGAATTACAACCACATATGAGAATTCATCCTCACCAATCAACATAAATACGAAGATAGCAATAAATCTTTATACTTCTTTGAATATATGATGGTAGGAGTCGAGGATATACTCGAACATATTAATAATAATTTTGTATTGCAATTGATTAAAAAATAATTCTAAACCAAACCAATGTGTGTGCAGTCGAAATTTCGTCCCAAAACTCTTGATTGATTGGGCATATAAGTTTCTAAACAACCCAAAAATATGCACAACTGGAAACATATGTACAAAAAACTTACAATATAGCTACACTCAACATTGGTTTCGGTAAGGGTAGTTGAAAGTGGACGGAATGGATAACATAAAATGGATAACACAACACCAATTTTAAAAGCTTACAAAAAATGGATAACAACACCAATTTTAAAAGCTTACAAAAATAGATAACATAACACCCAAGCTTTTGATTCTCCTTGTACGGCATGTGGGATTGTGGAGAAGTCGAAAGAAGAAGTAAAAGAAAAGAATTGTAGATCCCCAAACCATAAGAATTTCGTTTTATCGGATGTGTATTTCGTTGAATCTGGGGGCGTTCAATATGGGGATAGGCAGATTCGGGGGGATTTGCGTGAGAATGAACACAGAAGCATACGGAGGAAATAAAGAATTCCAGACGGATAAATCTGTATAAATTTTCCTGTCTCGAAACTCGGTTCGAAATGGAGAAAAGAGAAGAAGATGGATGAATAATGAGTTGAGATAATTTAAGAAAAAAAGTACTATTATATACCCTAGGCAAAAGAAATTATAAAAGGAATGAATTAATATGAAATCCTATGAATTTGACACATCAGAATTTGGGTAAATACAAAAATGACACATGTAAAAAGAATTCATTAGGAGTTGACACCTCAGCAAGGTGTCAACAGAATTAACGAATAGAAGTTGATGCGTTTAATTGGGGTTTCGATTAATTAATTTAGTACATTAAAGGTATAAATTAATTTTGCTTTGTTTTACTTTTAATTCATTTTTTGCTCAATCAAAGGTATACAAATATGGCGTGGGCATGATGTTATATAGAACTGAATCATGCCTTTTATATACTTGTGAATCCATCGGTGGTATCAACCGGATGATGATCATTGATTTTTTATGGGACAATTCTCATATAATCCAAAAGGAAAATATTCTTTCCTAATCAATCCATTGAAAATATTAATTTCTTATTTACTCATTAATTTCTCATTTAATCAAACTTAAACATAAGTGTACAAGTTTACCCTTACTACCCAATTTTGTTTTATTTTTAATTTTCTTTTCCTTTTCTTCCAGTTTTTCCAAATGAAGTTCATATTAATTTTATGCTACCCATGTTTTCAAATAAAATTCATATTAGTTTTATACTACCCATGGTCGAATTTTATACTACTCATGTTTTCAAATAAAATTCAGGGTCAATTCCTATATAGACCATTAGTGAAATATTTCTCCGAAATAGTTAATTGAAATCTCTAACTTCCCACTTAATTCAAAATATAATTTCAAATTTTCTTTTATTTTTTCTTTCAAGTTTAATCCATCCAAAATTAATGCTCTTGTGTATTAATTTCATACTAACCACCAATCTTGGGTAATTATAACTCAATGCTACATAAAAAAAATGCATACTACATTTAGAAATTATATACTACATTTATTACATTGAAGTTAATTTCATACTACTCGTCAATCTTGGACAATCATAATTCTATACTATATAAAAAAGAAATTATACTACATTTAGAAATTATATACTACATCGAGAAATTATATACTACATGGAGAAATTATATACTACATTGAAAGATTAATTTCATATTAATTTCATATTACTCACCAACCTTGGATAATCATAATCTAGACTACATCAAAAGAAATCATACTACATTTAGAAATTTTATACTATATCGAGAAATTATATACTATATTGAGAAATTAATTTCATACTACCTATCAATTTTGAACAATCATAATTCTATACTACATAAAAAGATTCATAGATAAGTACCAAAAATATAAACCATAATCTCTCAAAAAATGAAAAAAAAAAAGAAAAAGGAAAAACAAAACAAAACAGAAAGCATGTGGCTAGATGGTTTGGGCTCTGTTTCCAATATAGAAAAAATCGAGATTCACTATACTCATAACCAAAGATAAAATCTTTGGATATTATTTTGTTTAATTACACCACCCTACTAATCTAGAGTATATTTTGGAGAATAAAATGAGAAACACCAATAGCCTGGCCTGTCTCGCTGCTTCTCTCAACCTTAGTACTTGCAGTAGTGAAGGTAAGAGACGCTACCACACTTCCTGTCAAATTCCGATTTAGACCCATGTAGCCCCACTCGTCAGAGTTCCATTTCCAGATAGCTCAGTTTACCCAAATCTACATTTTGGCTCGTATAGTTTTGAGATTTCATCTGCATTTGATTTTGAATTGAGAAATTGAGATTTTGGTTAATAATGTTAGATTTGAGGCTTTCATCCATTTATTTAAGTGTTTTTTTTTCTTTTTATTACAAATCAATAGATCTCTTTACTTGTATGCAGGGGTAGATGTACATGGGGGCTTGGGTGGCATAGCCCCCCCCCCCCCCCCCCCCCCCCCCCCCTTCCCCCCAAA
>BMAC01000660.1:459852-508636 GCA_014905375.1 Phtheirospermum japonicum
TTAGACCATGTAGCCCCACTCGTCAGAGTTCCATTTCCAGATAGCTCAGTTTACCCAAATCTACATTTTGGCTCGTATAGTTTTGAGATTTCATCTGCATTTGATTTTGAATTGAGAAATTGAGATTTTGGTTAATAATGTTAGATTTGAGGCTTTCATCCATTTATTATGGGAATTTATTGGGATTGTCATTTTTGAGTGAGTGTGGACCGTGCAATGTGGGTGGGGGGGGGGGGGGGGGGGGGTCCAAACACTTACGTTATGCCAGATTAATGGGTCATGGACCCGTTACGCCATTTGACTCGATACTATAATGTATTGGTTTTTTGTACTGTGATGTATTGGCTTTTGTACCGTAAAGTATTAGTTTTTCATAAATCTCTGACCCATTGATTTTTGTATTATAATTTATTGATATGAAGTTTTGGCCTAACGGGTGATCCGTTAGGCCGGCCTAACAAGAGTGTGGCCCATGTGGAGGTGCTGACAGAGAAAATGAAGGGAAAAAAAAGTAAAGGGAAAGAGTCAAGGGATGATTAGGGTGGATCATATTAATGAGATATATATCTTTTTTTTTTTGTTTTGTTTTTTTTTGTTGCAAGGGGTATTCTAGGTATAATTTGTGATTTAATAGGATAGACAAGATTTAATGGGAAAAAAAATAATCTTGTTGTATTATATGGGAATTTATGTTTACCATAATATATTATATGGGAATTATCCCATTTATTTATCTTCAAATGATAATGATGACTCTTTTTATTTCTCAATTTAGCAAGAAAATCCAATTATTCATTGCGGTGGTGAAAAACATCCAAATTAAAATAATAATAATAATAATAATAATAATAATAATAATAATAATAATAAAGAGATGGACTTTGGCATGAGATATGGAAATATCATTGGTTGTGGGATTCGGTTGTGTTATATTAAGGCTAATGACTTCAAAGTTCCTCCCTATGTAATATTAAATTTAATTATATAATAATTGTAGACATGATCTTAGGCCATCTATTTAATTAAATCTAATGGATCATGTGAGTTTCTAGTTTCCACCTAGGGAATTGGTTCTCACATATGCATCCATATATATTAATAATATATATATATAGTATATATACGTATATATATATATATATATATATATATATATATATATATATATAATATATAATATATATATATATAATATATAGGGTTGGGTTCAAATGGAACCATGTCATTATATGTGAACCTAGGGACTCATCTTGACCATTGGATTGAATAATTTAGATGGTTGAGAAACATGACACGTCAGCAGTGTATTTATGGTAAATATTGCATTAAAATTAATAAAAAAGGTATTTTCGACATATAACAACATTCATAAAGAGCTTCCTTTTTTCTATCTATCTATCTATCTATCTATCTATTATAGATAATTGAGCCTCTCTTAGTTTAAATAAAAAGAGTGTATTAATTTCTACATTAGCTAATTTTGTTATTTAAATTTTAAACCCTAATCTTTAATTTTTCAGAATAGGTGATGCATAATGATTTTTTTTATGTGATATTTCACGGAGATTTGAGTTTAAATGTTGATAATTCTTGTTTATCATCAAATTTTGTAAAATTTAGATATATTATTTATACAAATTATTGGGAATGTTTTATTGATTTGAGCAATTAGTTACTTTGAGATTCTTTTTGTCGACATATATTAAGTAAAGAAATAGCTATTGCTATTGGTGTTTAATTTACTTAAGTTGCTGTCAGTTGGTCTTAGAAATCATAGTAGTATTATGATTTGCTTAATTAGTCTTCTTTAATTTGTATAAATAAAAGCTAGTATTAAAATTTTCAAAAGTATAATGTCTTTTGAATTTAGTGTTACTTATTTTTTGACGATGACGAGTGTAGAAAGAGTATTTTCCAAAATTACATATGTAAAATAAAATTGTATAATAGCATGAGAGATCAAATATTGCATAATTATTTAGTTACATATCTAGAGAAATAATTAATTTTTTTTATTATTAGCATGAATTGTAGGTTGATTTCAAAATATTATAACTTGACGGGAACAATAGTAATATGATTTTCTTAAACCCTTATTAGATTTTATACTTGTTATTTAATATGATAATTTTTTGAGTATAATTTTAATAAATAAGAGAATTATTGTATCGGTGCCCCGTCAAGAAATCTTTTGTGAAACCGCCTCCGCTTGTATGACTACTCGGACGACCTATAAACAAAAGGATATCAAACGTATTTACCAATAGAGTAAATTCAGGCGAGTTGAAGATTATTTTTTGATTTTTCTAAGATGTATAAACTACTATTGTTTCGTTATATATATAGATATATACACACATACAAGAAGATCCATTTTTTCTATTTTTCATGCCCCCAAAAGTTCAGTGGCGGCGGCCCTCATAAGCAACAATTAAAACATGTCATGAATCGGAAGAAATTCGTCGAAGATTGTGAAATTGAGGCTGGATGTGAATTTAGGGAGGTGCCGATTGGGTTGATATTTGGAAAAGATAAGGGTAAAGGCGTTTTGTTTGATGTTGGTTCCAGGTCGCCATCTAACGGGTTGAAAGGTAGCGAGCTGGAGGAGGTCGCTACCGAACAGATTGGAAACATTTTGTTCGACGTTGGTTCCAGGTCGCCACTTAACGGGTTGAAAAGGAGCGAGCTGGAGGTCGCTATCGAGCAGGTTGGAAACGTTTTGTTTGACATTGATTCCAGGTCGCCACTTAACGGGTTGAAAGGGAGCGGGCTGGAGGTCTCCACCGAGTGGGTTGGAAAGGAGCGGGTTGGAGTAGAGCTTTAACCATAATGGCCGCAGAGCCCAGAAGCAGTTTTGGGCAGTTTTAATTAATTTACCTAGAAACCTCATTTTAATTGTTTTTGTTTTATTTGAAAGTTGTTGTTTGTTTCCGTTTTTAATGGGTTAAGGGACATGTGTACTGGTCCCCTCTTACCTTTTAGCTATTCGTAGACGGGAGAAGGTGAAAGGATGAATTAAATAGATATTTACAAATCAATTCCTCTTTCCCAATTATCTCTCTATCTTTCTCTCCAAGTTATTCAGGGAAATTTTCATTTTTGGTACATTATGTTGGCCACTTTCCACAAAAGGTACGTGATGTTGGCCAGTATCAAAGTACATACAATAAGTTGACAAATTCATCAAATATGGTACATTTTTATCACAAATGCTGACGTGGCAGGATTATTTAATTTCTTATCATTTTTTATTTAATTTTAAATAGTAAATGGATGTGAAAATTCATTTTTGCCCCTCCCTTCTAGGTTTTTTTCCTTCCTTTCTCTCTCTCTCCCCGTTTTTCTTCATTCTTCAGTCTGAGGACATAATTTCATCACAGATTGCACTATTAGATTTCAAACATTTAATTTAAAAAGTAATTAGACATAATATAACAACAAATTTAATTCAACAAAATCCCACAAAGAAAAAACAAATGTTTGAGATAAACAAGCGAGATCAGATGGTGATGCTCATCATAACCAAAACCAAATGCGATACTGTAGTCTTCTAAATCCCAGTCTATGTCAGATTCGGGTAACATATTCGATTTCCTCGTGGTTGGGTTCCTCAAAACGATGGTGTTGGGTAAAAATGTACGCAGACCAAACCATTACAAGAACCAACGAGCGATATGACGTCATTTGGATCAGCAAAGGGACAATCGAATCGAACTCGATCGAAAAGAAAGGGGAAATTATCGTTATTGGTAGTAAGGTAAATTTGAACTGCTGAATTAGAAGAATGGATCATAGACTGAATAGAAAACGAATACAGAGCCATTGGTAGGGTTCTGGAGCCAAAGACTTCCCAATCGCCTGCCTCGCCGTCATGTCCATCGGCGCCGTCGTCACCACCCCCAACCCCCTCAACACCTCCGGCAAGATCGCCAAACAAATCCTCGATTCGAAATCGGTCCTCGCCTTCACGATCCCCTAGATCCTCCCAAAAATCGCTAATTCGAATCTCCTAATCATCATCCTTGGCCCCAATTGCCCCACCACTAGGAGCAATCCAAACCCCAGCAAATTAAAAATCGTGACGTCGATTGAGGAAATGATGACGAGGGCACTGAGTCAGATCCGAGTCATGGAACGGGTCGACCAAAAAGCCCTCTGCCTGGCTTTCTCCAACCTGGCCGAGGCCTAGGCCCGGCTATTCTAATTTTCCGAAGCACTCGAAGATTGTGAGGAGGCGCTGAGGATTGAGAAATCCACTTCAAGACTCTTCTTTGYAAGGGAAAAATATTTCTGAGTATGAACAGGTGTGAAGTGTTCCAATTTGGGGGTGAAATAAAATTCGGAGGAGAAGAAAACATATCATCATCATTATAAATTCGGAGGAGAAGAAAAACRRGGGAGAGAGGAAGGAAAAAWACCTAGAGGGAGGGGCAAAAATGAATTTTCACATCAATTTACTATTTAAAATTAAATTAAAAATGATAAGAAATTAAATAATCCTGCCACGTCAGCATTTGTGATAAAAATGTACCATATTTGATGAATTTACCAACTTGGTGTATGTACTTTGATGCTGGCCAACATCACGTACCTTTTGTGGAAAGTGACCAATATAATGTACCAAAAATAAAATTTTCCCAAATTATTCATCTCCCCCTTTAAATTCTCAGTTAATACAATTCATGCTGAAAGTTGAAAAATTAATTACATAAAATTAATAAACACAACAAAACACTCTTTTATTTCACTTTATACTTGTACATAACGTTATTTAGATTTCAAGTAAAAGAAATAAGCTTCCTTAAAGATAATTAACCCCGCACAACATAACACCTAATTATTTTTATTTGGACTCTTTTCTGGAGTCCACAATAACTTATGTAACTAATTAATTATCTCCGATCTCAAAAGCTGAGATAGGATACGAGCGGCCCAGCCCGACCGGCGTGGTGAACTTGATCATATCGGGCGTAGGATCCCCGACATGAAAGTCATTTACCACAACAGGAACGAGAAGCTCCTTCGCCTTAACCCCCGTCACCTTCGACATGTGTCCCTTCTCGAAGAAACCCGTGATCTCCACATTGAACATCACGGTCTGACCAATCTTCTTGAATTTCCTGTCCGTCTTCTTCTTCAGCTTCAGCCATATGAAACCCGTGTTTCGGTTGATGCCTAACTCTTCGATCTCGTCCACCGGTAGTAGGCCTTTGGGCACTGTGATTTCGTCTAGAAACTCCAGTGCCTTAGCCTTACATGTGTCGCCATGGTAGATTTCGGCTCCGTTTTTGTGGGTTTCGATAAGTTTTGCGGTTGCCATTATGATTATTATTATTTTTTTCTTGTGTGTGTTTATGTGTTTGTGGTGGGAAATGAGGTGATGAGAATTAGGGTTTATATAGATTGGTGGTTACTTGGTTTTGTTTTGCTACGCTGAGTTGGGGAATTAATTAATATCCTAGCTAGATTATTTTTCTTGAGGGTCTGTCAATACAGCAATAACAGCACGCAGTTTTGTACTACATGCATGTTTGTGGTATTTGGTTTTATTCAAAATTAATTAAAAATAGATGCAGAAGTATATATATAAGACTTTTACATGCTTTATTCTATTTTATTTTATGTATGTATTTATTTAATCTGAGGTTTTGGCTCCAATCATGTGTGTACGTATGGTATTTCTATATTTCAAATATTCCACTAAAAAAGAATAAAAATTACAGTTTACCGACGCAAATACTGTTGGTATATCACCCCTATATATTAATGCAAAATTCTCCTAACCTATGTGTACGCTTCGCATGTTTCATTTGGCAAATAAAAAATTTTGGTGTTTCGATTGATTATGTGCCATACAAGCCTAATATCTACCTAATTTAATATTTTTCTTTTATTGTATCTTGTCTAGTTTAATCTTTTCCTTTATTATATTTTGACTAACTTAATATTTTTATTTTATTATATTTTGTTTAATTCAATATTTTCATTTTATTCTCCTAATAAAAATACAAATAAGTCATATATAATTAGTAGAAAATATATAAATTAATTATTTAAATTAAAAGATAAATTACATAAGATATAATTTCAAATAAAAAATGTTATTATGAAAATTGTTAAATAAACAGTATTTATAATAAAAGTTAATATAGTTTTAATTTTTGAATTTTAAATATTCTACATAGGTAAATTAAGATTTATTTTAAATAATCTAATTATGTAAATAAATATTAGTAATGAGTTCAATCTAAAATAAAAATATAAAATTGTATGATGATGATGATGGTGATAATTAATGAATATTGATTAGACACGGCACAAGGCGACACGGGTTAAGAGTATTATATCTGTTTGATTTTCCAAAGTATGTAACTAATACTATTAACGAATTTAATTTAAATATTAAAATATAAAATAATGTAATAATAATTAATAAATAAAGAGTATGCACGGGTTTAGAATGTGACTACTTTTGAATTTTAATAAGTATGTAAATAAAACTATTAACGAATTGAATCTAAACATTTAAATATAAAGTTATTTAATAATTATAATAATTGATAAATAAATTAGATATGTACTCTTCACGGGTTGAGAATACTATCATTTAAAAATTTTATTTTGATAAAACTTTGTAAGTATCAAAAATATTTTTTATATTTATTTTTTATAAACCCCGTGTAATGCACGTGTATTAAACTTGTATAGTTATATTTAGAGATAACAATTTACCTATAATTTACAATTTTCCTAACATTTACCCATACATATTTTTTAGGTAAATTGATTTTTTTTCTTGTAATGTTCTCCATATATGTTAAAATTACCTCTGTTGAGTGGGAATCGGAAATTACAATCCCTCGAGGTACTAGAATTTTGGGGATATGATATATAACAAATACGTGAACCCTATTAATTACTATTATTTATTTATTTATATAGCATGAACCAACTATTGCCATTTTTTTGGGTGCACGCTTAGTACAATCTCAAACCTAATATGTTCAATTTATATGCAAGATCAAAGAATTGACATTGAAATATTTGACCTCAAGAACTCATTTAGTGACAAAATTGATATTATTTATGGTATAAAATTCGTGAAAATGCTGATATTATAACTAACAGTTTGTCTTCAGTAATATATATTTTTTTTCAAGCTAATAACTTAATATTGCTGGCCAAACCCTCTAAAATGTGCTTACTGTGAAGGTTTGAGACTGAACGTGTTATTATGCTATTGTACTAGGCCGACGGGTTTGAAGGTGCGGCTGATTGTTTTCGAACGTAGGATATAATAGGGTGTGGCCAAGTGTTGTTAGGAAATTTAGTTCAGTCATAAATCCAATATCCTTATTTAATTAAGAAATATAGATGGTCCCTTAGTCTAGCTAGCTCAAAACCCCAAACCTTAGCACCCACCTATAGTAACGACCCCTAAAGAGAATATGCATTGAAAGAAAAATGTTACACAAGTCACATTTTTGTTTTTTAAGTTGCAATTTTACTCTCAATATTGTAAGATTGAGTGCAAAATGTCGCAATTTTCGTCCTAAAATGCCCAAAACGAAAAATTGATTGGACCAGAAGTGTAAAAAAAGAAGATTCGGCAAACCAAAACTAAATTATGCAGCCAAAAGTGCCAAAGGTCATGTGACTAAGTGTGCAATTTACTTCGATACTTTATCTATTGAAAAAGGCATATATAGGGCGTGGGAACTTATTGAAAGTGGCTGTTTAATTAAATGTAGTTAGTTCAGAATCCAAATGGAACTTAGATGGTTCACACCTAACACTCCCCATAGTTATTAGTTAAAGCTCGGAATGCAAATGGGATTTAGGTTGCCTTTTTTTCATTTCTCTTCTTTACTTCTTTACACACAGATACATTTAAAGAAAAACTGTATATTTACCTCCATACACATGTTATTTATCCGAACAAATGAAATGAGAAATGGAATAAAAAAAATGAATGTGCAATATTCCTAGAATTCCAAGTTAATTTTTCGGCGAATAAATTAACAATCTTTGAACTTGAGGAGTACTAAATAGAGAGGGGCTTTGCGGCTCAATGGTAATTAAGTTAAGGAACCTGGATGATTATAAACACGAGTTACATAGAGAATGACCCGATACAAAACATAAAACGCAAGCATTAAATTTAATTTAGTTAATATTATATTATAGTAGAAAAGAGAGAGATAATTCAGAAACAAATAGTGCAATACAAATACGACGACACAACTATCACCCTAAGTTACATTGGTGGATTTATTTACTTACTTCTTTTATTTATTTTCATTATTTTTATTTTCATTAGTATCCTTATTGTCGATGTTGTTTTATTTGTTAGTTATATATTATTTGAGAATTGGTGGAGTTTATTTTTTAATTAAATAATAAAAGTATAGCAACATGGATTGAATTTTATTTTTTATTTTTAGGTTAGAATTTCTCAAACAAACCACACTCATTCGTCTCCTTCATCTATGTGAGAACCATAATTAATATTAAGTTTTTTAATAAATAAGAAATATATAATAATATGTTATGGGCTTGCCGAATTTCCTATTTTTTTGGTATTTTTCTGTAATTAATTTGATGAATTTGTGGGCTGTAAATAATAAATTTGAGGGAGAGGAAGATGAATCGGTAGAGAGAGAATTAAGGGAAAGATGTTGTCAACTTTTTACTTGCATTTTCGTGCTCACAACTTAACTGAATGGTTTTTGGGGCCACTAATTAAATTACAATAATGCCCTCTAATTTGGGCTTCAACTTAACAAGCTTAAATTCATATAACTAATTAATGGTATTGGTCCCAGTTGAATGTTTTCTCAGGCCCGCCTCTACTGGCCCATCTTCACACTCCTCAACCCTGACCCGTTCCTGCCCTTTTACCTCGTCCGACCCGTTCTTCCCCATCAACATGAAATACGTATGACCCATGATCGTTTTCCCCATTTCATCTTCTTCATTAGCACAATTAGGGTTCGCGTTCATTTCCCCGTATCCATTCAATTCAATCGGCTCCGATCCCATGACAATACTCCCTCCATTGATTGATCCTTGTCCCCAAGGATCAAAGTTTGGAAACTTTCTCACCACATATTTGATATCTTCCAAATTCGCATCCTTGGGATCGGAGTTCTTCCATTGAAGCAGAACCAGTAAAACTTTTTCCCCTTTTCTAGTAATGGCGCGAGTGTCGAGGGTAGCAAACGGTTCCACACGAAATTCCCCGTCAGGCAATGAATCTTGTAGGTCAACAGTGGTAGGAGTGTCCGGTCCGACCTTCAATTTAAGTAAGGAAACATGGAACACAGGGTGTATGCGTGACCCCTCCGGCAGATCTAAACGGTAAGCTACCTTTCCCACCTTCTCAACAATGGTGTAGGGTCCGTAGTACATATATGATAATTTGAGGTTTCTTCGAACTGAGACTGAATTTTGACGAAAAAATTGTAATTTAAGGAAAACCCTGTCCCCTACTTCAAAATTACGCTCTTGTATGTGCTTGTCTGCATACATCTTCATTCTTTGTTGTGCATGTATTAAATTCTCTCTGATGATGAGTTTAGCTGCCTCCCTTTGATTGATTAATTGCTCTGCATCTTCATTTTGAACATTCACACACTGACCAATTGACATCATATTAGGGGTGTAACCATATAGGGCCTCAAATGGTGTAGTCTTCAAACTTGTATGGTAGTTAGTATTGTACCAGAATCCAGCCAAAGCCAGCCACTTTACCCATTTATTTGGACTGTGATGTGTCATGCACCTTAGATAGGTTTCTAGGCATTGGTTAACTCTTTCTATTTGGCCATCTGTTTTGGGGTGATAAGCAGTTGACAAATTCAATTGCACCCCCATAAATCTGAACAGCTCCTTCCATGAAGAGCTGGTGAATACCTTGTCTCTATCTGAGACAATATGCACTGGCAGTCCATGTAACTTGTAAATAGTGTCTAGGAAAACATTTGCCACAGTGAGAGTAGTGAAAGGATGTGATAGGGCAGAGAAATGTGCATACTTAGTCAGTCTGTCCACTACCACCAAAATAACATCTTTGCCTTGAGATTTGGGCAACCCCTCAATAAAATCCATGGATATATGACTCCATGCTTGCTCAGGAATAGGTAATGGTTGTAATAGCCCAGGGTATCCTCCTTGATCTGGTTTATTTCTTTGGCACACATCACACTCTTTCACCCACTTTGTGATAGTTTCCTTCATGTGTGTCCAGTAAAATGTCCTCTTGCATCTAATGTATGTGCCATAAACACCTGAATGCTCCCCATAGGCTGAATTATGCATGGCTGTCAGTATATGGCCTCTAGTGTCTTGGTCATCTCCCACACCAATCCTGCCTTTGTATCTTATTATGTCCCCCATAATAGAGAATTCTGGATAGATGTTAGGGTCAACTGTTTTAGCAGTTAAGATTTTCTGGAACAGATCATCCTTTTCATAACTGTGGGCAATCTTCTTCATCCATGTAGGGGTGACAGTGGTAATGGCCAAGCATTCCTCATCAGGTGACACTACAAAAAAACAGCAGTTTTCCGAGGGAAAAACCGAGGGAAGTGTTTTCCCTCAAAATTTTCCGAGGGAAAAACCGAGGGACTACAAGTTCCCTCGGAATTTTCCGAGGGGAAAATATTCCCTCAGAATATTCCTCAAAAATACGGCGCCACTATTTGCTGCCATAATTACCGAAGGGAAAACCGAGGAATTTCCAAGGAAAATATTTACGAGGGAACATAGCCCTCGGAATTTTCGAAGGAAATAAATATCCCTTGAAATTATATTATTTTTATTTTTTAAAAAAATACAAAAAACCGAGGGGAGGGTTTTCCCTCTGTTTCAAACCGAGGGAAAGCTATTCCCCTCGGTTTTAAACCGAGGGAATAGTGACCCCTCGGTTTTTTATTTTTTTTATTTTTTAAAAAATTCAGCCAAAACCGAGGGAATGTCTAATCCCTCGGTTTAAAACCGAGGGAAAAGGTATTCCCTCGGTTTAAAACCGAGGGATTCGCATTCCCTCGTAAATTCAGTTTTTTTTTTAAAAATAGAAAAAAATAAAAAAAATCGTAAAAATAAAACCAATACTATCATCTTAGGCACGTGGGGGTGGTTTTGACCCGATTTCAATTGAGAAATACCAACGAGCACGTGCTTATCCACACGTGTCGTAGGATTTGACCAACCACAAGATACGATCGATCGATGAACCCCTTCGGTTGGAAACGCGAATCGACGAAGCGTCGTGATTTTTCCATATTGGAGGAGGGGTGTGCCTCGGCGTCGTGGAACCAAGGGAGTTGGGCGTCGATCGTTTAGGACGCGTTTTCTATTTTTTTTTTCTGATTTTAAATAAAAATAGAAAAAAACTCGATAAAATAAAAAAAAATAGTAAAAAATAGAAACGAATCCCATCATTTCACGACCGGGGTGGTAGGGGTGCGCCTCGGCATCGTGGAACCACGGGGTCGGGCGTCGATCGTTTAGTAGGCGTTTTCTATTTTTTTCGATTTTAGATGAAAAATGGAAAAAAACTCGAAAAAATAGAAAAAAAACCAAGAAATTACGACCGGAGAGGGGAGGGGTGCGCCTCGGCGCCTCGAAAATAAATCCTATTTTTTATTTTTTTTTTCTATTTTTTCTGAATTTTTTTATTTTTTTAAAAAATTCAAAAAAAACGAGGGATTTAAATATCCCTCGGAAATTTCAATTTATAAAAAAAAATAGAAAACAACCGAGGTACTTTAATGCCCTCGGTTTTCCTAGGGACTCTAAACCCTGTAAAATTTTGACCTAATTAAACCAACGGGCATGCCTGCTGGTTTCTCACTCTGTGCAGCCCAGCAAGAAAAAGAAGAAGACAGAGGAAAAAAGAAGAAAAAAAGAAAGACGAAGCCCAGCCGCCCCGCCACTGCGTCCAGCCCCAGCGCACCGTGTCCAGCCTCCAACCTCGCCGCCGCCGTCTTTCTACCGTCGTCTTCTACAGTAAGAATTGTTTTAATTATGATTAATTGTTTTATGATTTAATTTGGTTTTATGAGTTCATTAGTTTTTAATTTCTAATTTAGTATTTAGTTAGAGTTAATGATATAACGTGGATAGAATTTAGGGGTTTATTATATAATATGAGTTTAATTAGGGCTTTAGGGTTCGATTAGGGTTCAGTTAAGTAATAATTACATAATTAGGGTTCAATTTAGTAATAATTACATAATTAGGGTTCAATTTAGTAATAATTAAATAATTAGAGTTTAATTCGGAAATAATTACATAAATAGGGGTTCAATTTAGGAATAATTACATAATTAGGGTTCAATTTAGTAATAATTACATAATTAGGGTTCAATTTAGTAATAATTAAATAATTAGAGTTTAATTTGAGAATAATTACATAATTAGGGTTCAATTTAGGAATAATTACATAATTAGGGTTCAATTTAGTAATAATTACATAATTAGGGTTCAATTTAGAAATAATTATACGATTAGGGTTCAATTTTGGGGGTAAATTATATTGTGATATATGCATGTATGCACCCATTATATTGTATATATATTGTTCATGCATGGGAGGCCGTGGTGATCGGTCGGGGTTTAAATTTGTTTATATATATTATTGTCATTGGTGTTGTTGGTTGTATACTGTCGGATGTTGACGTGGGTTACGACGCCGGCCGGGAGGTGTTGTCCCTCCAATAGCGGGTTTTCAATTTTTTTCTAAAAACGTGATAGGGTGTCACGTGATTTTATTTAAGTTTTCAAAAATGGTACGGTGGTAACTGCTTATTTGGAACCTTGGCGAAGTGACGCGATGCATATAGATCACTTGTTTGAGAATTAATATCATATAGAAAAATTTGAAACTAAGTTTCGAATTATTCCAATATTCCTTAGACCCGTTTGAGATTTAGTATCAAATATAGAGTTTGATACTAAATTTCGAATTGTCCCATTTTTGGACAGTTTGAGAATGTGACTTGTAGTATGGTTATCTTATGTGTATGTGTTTTTTTTTAAAATCTCGATTTTTGCATCTCTCTAATTGTTCTCGGGTGCACTGAAATATATGTGCACTACGAGAACTTAGGGGAGATGCTGCCGAAATTTGGAATCCAAGAAAAATGCATATTTTAAGATAATTCATACTACTAAATGTCACATTCTTGAATGGGATAGAAGCCTTACCAATTATAACTCGAATTACTCATTCTTCTCGTAATGCTTCCAAAATTTCGCCACCTTCTTTAATTCTAGAACACGCTTAACACTAAAAAATCTGACAACCGTATAATGTTAAGATGAGTTCCGATCGTAGTTGGATGTACGAGCGAATCAACGACGGCTTTTTAAGTAAAAAATTCGTGGAAGGACTTGAGAGTTTTATTAAATTTGCGGAAGCACATTCCTCTCTTAAGGACAGACAGAGACTGAAATGTCCTTGTAATCGTAGCAGATGTAGGAATAGAATCTACCTGGACGTCGATGAGATTAAGTACCACCTGGTGAAACACGGGTTCGTGCCGAATTACTGTAGATGGATTTACCACGAAGAAACCCGGCTCGCCACCTCTGGACGCCATCACGATTTTCATGCTGGAGGACCCTCTTACATTCCTTCTGAAGAATCATCAAACGCGTACATTAATATGGTTCAAGATGCAGCTGGTCCCGACTTTGACGTGGTGGCTGATGTGGAAGATTCACCGAATGCTGAGACTCAAAAATTTTACGACATGTTGAAACCTGAAAATCAGCCATTGTATCCGGGGTGCGAAGCACATACTCAGTTGTCATTAGTTTCGCGTCTCATGAATTTGAAATCAGAGAACCACATGTCTCAAAAGTGTTATGATCAATTGAGTGAATTAATCAGGATATTGTACCGAAAGACAATCTCGTACCCGATAACTTCTACAACAGTAAGAAGTTGTTAAGGGGTATGGGCTTACTGGTCGAGAAGATAGACTGCTGCAAGAATAATTGTATGATCTACTTGAGAGACGATTCTAATTTGACAAGTTGTAAATTCTGCAATGAACCTCGGTTTAAACCTGTACCTCATGGAAAAGCAAAACGACAGAAGGCCCGTGTCACGTACAAGAAGATGTACTATTTTCCATTGACACCGCGTCTGCAGAGGTTGTACGCATCTAATGCCACAGCGAAAGATATGAGATGGCATGCTGAATACGTGGTTGAAGACAATGTTATGTGCCACCCATCCGACTCAGAAGCTTGGAAACATTTCAACGAGACTAATCCAAGCTTTGCGGCTGAAAGTCGAAACGTGAGATTGGGTCTTTGTACAGATGGTTTTCAACCATTTGGAATTTTTGGAGCACAATACTCATCGTGGCCCGTCATAGTCACACCCTACAACTTGCCTCCTTGGATGTGCATGAAAGAACAGTTCATGTTCATGAGCATTCTTGTACCAGGGCCAAAGAATCCAAAAGACAAACTTGATGTGTTTTTGCAACCTCTAATCGCCAAATTAAATTAGTTGTGGACGGTTGGGGCTCCCTCGTATGATATATCCAAGGACACGCATAAATCTATGGAAGAGTTGAATGAGTATTGTAATCACCCAGAGTTGGCTCCAGATGGGTCAAGAAAGTGTCCTAAAGCCTGTTACACACTTGATAAGCCGTCGAAAGCTGCCGTTTGCGATTGGGTGAAATCTCTTCAATTTCCAGATGGGTAGGCATCAAATTTGGGGCGTTGCGTCGACATGAAGGAATCTAAATTGATCGGGATGAAAAGTCATGATTGTCATGTATTCATGCAAAGGTTGATACCAATAACCTTTCGTGAACTGCTTCCTCCGAACGTGTGAAAGGCTTTAACCGAATTGAGTTTGTTTTTCAAAGATCTCACATCAACATTCATTCGCACCGAAGATATGAGTCGACTTGAGCGTGACATTCCGTTAATATTGTGCCAACTGGTACTGATCTTCCCTCCAAGTTCTTTTGACTCGATGGAGCATCTGCCCGTTCATCTTGAGTATGAATCGAGAATTGTTGGCCCAGTACAGTATAAATGGATGTACCCGTTCGAGAGGTATCTTCGCAAACTAAAGAACAGCGTGAAAAATAAGGCGAGTGTTGAAGGGTCGATAGAAAACGCACGAGGCATCTAATTTTAGTTCGTACTATTTTGAAGATCACATTTCAACTAAAAGAACAAATTTGCTTAGAAATGACGACGGTCAGAATTGTGTGGATGAAGGTGATGAAATTCCCTCGGTATTTAAGAAATGTGGAGAGACGTTTGGTACAAAGGGAAAAATATTTCTAAGCGAAAAAGAATACAACGCCGCAAGGATCTACGTGTTGCTAAATTGTGTGGAGGCCGAAGAATATGTTAGGTATGAATACTCATTACAATTTATAATGTCAATTTATACATATATATATATATATAAATGGACTAATACTTTTTTCCTCAATTGTGTGACATTATATGTAGTATTTACACGAAGAGTATTCAGCGTCTCCACTCAAACATTAATGATGATCGGATCAACGAACAATTGGAAAATGAATTTGTCAATTGGTTCAAACATTATGTAAGACGTTCGATACCGAGATGCATATCATATAATTATGGTATCTATTTATATATCATATTTCCAAAATTAAAAATAATTTGTCAATGTCATAGGCTAGACATCGTTCGAACAATGTGATCGACGAGAACATTAGGAGTCTAGATGAGGGTCCATCAAGATGTGTGAAAATGCATACCGGATGTAAGATAAATGGTTATAGACTTCACACATTGGAGCACGGATCTAACAAAGCAAGATCGAGCAGTGGAGTATGTATTAAAGGGTCAACTATTGGGGCAACCGAAAATGATTATTACGGTCGTCTCATAGAAATCGTGCAGCTCGAATACACCAGCAGAATGGAGAAAAGCACACCATTGTTCAATTGCAAATGGTTTGATCCAATAACTGCAGGCACGAAAGTCCATCCAAATTATAAGATTGTCGATATCAATCATAAGCATAGGTTCAATCGATATGAACCTTTTGTACTTGCTTCCCAAGCTGCACAAGTATACTATTGTGCATACCCAAGTTTGAGACGAGACAAGTTGGACTGGTGGGCAACGTGTCAAATCAAGGAGCGATCAAATGTTGAGTTTATCGAGCCTCTACAAGAAGAATCATTTCAAGAGGAAGCTATAGATACACGCAGTCCGATTCAACTCGACGATGTCGATTTTCAGTTACACGACCTGAATGATAATTACGTGGAGGAACTTGGTAATAACGAGACAAATGATGATACAGAAGAAGAGTTACTTACCGATCAGATACAGATCAAGATACGGATGAAGATGAGTTTGGTGATACCTTTAATAGTGAAAGTGATTAGTTTGGTTGAAATATATGTAATTTATTCTTATTGTAAAACACACTTTTTTTATAACTATTTTTTTTAATTTGGATTTATTAATACGTTTGGTGTATAATATATACTCGTATTTTATAAAATGCTCGTATTATTATCTAATAATTTTATCAGATGCCGTTGCGTCGAGATTCCGGTAGCGTGGGTCGATCAGATATGGGGTCGGCTAATCGTTTAGCTGATTTCGACACCGACTACATGGGTCTCGGTACTGATCATCTAGCGCAGACACCTTATCAGACCCCGATGCAGACCCCGACGCCGATGTCGCATACACCATCACAGACCCCATCCGACACGGGTACATCACAGACCTCGTCACGATGGCAGTTGGTCCCACCGCAGAGGGGTGGAGTTCAGGTATATATTTCAGGGAATAAGTAAGTAAATTAATGATTTTAAAATTTTAATTATCATTATGTTTAAATTTTATTCGTAACAAAAAAAAAATAATTGAATACAGGCTGCACAGCAGAGGGGGAAAGGTGTCCACTATACTCCGTATGATCTTTGAGAAGGATCCTCATCCCGCCGGGTGGTGCTATAAGGCAGTCCCTAAGGAAGTTAAGAAGTTCTGGTGGGATATGTTTAAGGTAATTATTATTTTATGTCTAAATTTGCTAATATTTACCGTAAAAACATAATCATGTGTATCAATTGAATTGTAATTAATGTTTTATTTTGCAGGACCTTTTTATTGGGACCCGGCGGCCTATAGTGATGAACAGATACATGGTGTATATTTTCCGATGATCGGGGCAATCTACGGGAGGCAGCTTAATGAGTATAAGCAGTATGTTACCTCTCATGGTGGTAATAGGCCGGACTACATTCCTGAGGAGGTCTTTAGGTAAACGATTTTGTTATATGTTTTCTTATTCAATTAGAATTTTTTATTTATAACATATAATTTATACCATCTTATATATCATGCATCTCAACTAGGGCTTGGAAGGTCGAGTGGGATAAGCCCGAGAACAAGGCCAAATCCGAGCAGTGCAGCAAGAACAGGAGGAGCGAGCCTACTGGGCCGGGTACTAGGATGTCGAAGCACACTGGGGGGCTAGATCTACTATTGATTATGCTTTAAATATCGTAAGTAATTTTATATTATAATAATATAATATTTTTTTGTTTAATTTTAATGTTAATTATTTGAAAATTCTATTTGGATACAGGAGCGGGAGATGGGTGAGCCGGCTAAGTGCTACGATCTTTTTTTTACGTACGCACCAAAAGAAAGACGGCGCGTTTATCGATACGAGATCTAGGCTTATTAGTGTGAGTCTCTTTCTTATTTTTAACTTATTATTTGATTTTAACGTATAATTTTAATAACGAGTTGTATTCCAAGAGGAGTACGAGCGACAGCTGACCCAGGAACAGGAACGTTCGTCTTCCCAGAAGGGGAGTAGCGAGGTTGACCAGGACCGGGTTTACCTCGGCATCGTCGGGTCGAGCAAAGGGACGGCATTACTGCATCGGCGCGTATAGGAAGGTGGTAGCTGCTACGAAGGGTTTATTCAAGGGCCGCTCTTCTTCCACCTCCTCCCAGACTGATAGGACCCACGTCAGGCGCAGGTCCAGGCTCAGAGGGTGGAGCTCGAGGCGATGCAGCAGCAATACGCCGAGGAAAAGCGACAACGTGCGGAGGAGCGCCGACAGCAGGAGGAATTTCAGGCACGGATGGATGCCCAGATGGCTGAAATGTATGCTCGTTTCCAGCAGTACCCCACTCCCCATCAGCAGTAACCCCCCTGCCCATCCATAGGACAGTTTGATTTTTATATAAACTTTGTTACTGTGTCGAACGCATGTAATAATTCTTA
Source organism: Phtheirospermum japonicum (assembly GCA_014905375.1). Classification (NCBI taxonomy): domain Eukaryota; kingdom Viridiplantae; phylum Streptophyta; class Magnoliopsida; order Lamiales; family Orobanchaceae; genus Phtheirospermum; species Phtheirospermum japonicum. The sequence continues at coordinate 478,133 of BMAC01000660.1, forward strand.
AATTTTCAAATTTTTTTATAATAATTGGTTTATTTATTTGTCTTTTCATTAATGATTTTTTTTCAAGTTTTTGGGAATTTTAATAATTGAACAGGAATTAAAATTATAATTGAAAATTAAAAATTATTAAAAAAAATTAAAACCGAGGGGGCAATCCCTCGGTAATCCCTCGAAAAAGTCAGAAAAATTATTAAAAAAAAAAATAAAAACCGAGGGGAAATTCCCTCGGAAATCCCTCGGAAAAAAACAAAAACCGAGGGAACAGTCTACCCTCGGAATATCAAGAGAAAATACAGCCCTCAGTTTTCCGAGGGAACTTATTCCCTCGGTATTTCGAGGGAATTCTCCCCTCGGTTTTCCGAGGGAAACATTCCCTCGGTATTCCCTCGTTTTTTCAAAGGGTTTCTCGGAGATTTTTCTGAGGGAATGTTTCCCTCGAAAATTTCCTCGGTTTAAAATTTTCGAGGGAATATTCCCCTCGGAAAAATTTACCGAGAAGCATATTTCTTAGGGAATTTTTCCCTTGGTTTTGCCCAAAAACGAGGGATTTTGCCTCAAAACCGAGGGAAAAATCCCTCAGAAATCTGCTTTTTTTTGTAGTGTGAGTCTCTCCTTGATAAGGCATCACCAGCCCTATTCTCTTGCCCTTTGTTATACTGTATTTCATAATCCAACCACAATAGTTTGGTTATCCACTTCCGTTGGACTGGTTTAACCACCTTCTGGTCTAGTAAGTACCTTTGGGCTTGCTGGTCAGTCCTTATTACAAATCTTTGCCCATGTAGGTAGTGTTTCCACCTCTGCACAGCCATTAGTACTGCCAAGAATTCCCTCTCATATACTGACAATGCCTGGTTCCTAGGACATAACATTTTGCTCATGAAAGCTAAGGGCCTCCCCTCTTGTATCAAAACTTTCCCCACCCTTTGAAACTTGCATATGTTTCCAACACAAATTGTTTAGTGAAGTCAGGAAGATCCAAAACTGGAGCAGTAATCTTAGCCTCGTTTAGTGTATCAAAGGCTAGTTGTGCTTCATTTCCCCATCCAAGAATGTCCTTCTTCAGGATATTGGTTAATGGCTTGCATATGACTCCATACCCCTTGATAAACTTCTTGTAGTATCCAGTTAATCCTAAGAACCCTCTGAGTTGTTTTAGGGTTTTAGGTACTGACCATGAGACCATGCTATTGATTTTATTTGGATCAGTAGATACACCTTCTTGGGATATGATATGCCCTAAGTATTTCACCTCCAACTAGCCAAAACTACACTTGCTCTCCTTAGCATATAGCTTGTTACTCATGAGTAACTGTAATACCTCTTCTAAGTGCTTCAAGTGATCCTCCCAAGTCTTACTATATACCAATATATCATAAAAAATACCAACACACTTTTCCTGAGCTGTCTCCTAAACACTTGGTTCATGAGTGATTTAAAGGTAGCAGGAGCATTACACAGCCCAAAGGGCATAACAAGAAATTCATAATGTCCATTGTGTGTACTGAATGCAGTTAGGAACCTATGTTCTGGTTTCATCAGAATTTGGAAATAGCCACTCCTCAGATCAATTTTTGAGAAATATTTGGTGCCATGTAGCTCATCTAACAACTCATCAATTACAGGGATAGGGTAATCATATTTGACAGTTAGCCCATTCAAGTACCTGTAGTCAACACACATTCTCCATGTAGTATCCTTTTTCTTAACTAATATCACAGGTGATGCAAAAGGGCTCTTACTGTCCTGTATTATGCCAGCTTCTAACATCTCCTTGACCACCTCTCGATTTCTTCCTTGTGATCATGAGTGGTCCTGTAGTGGCACTGGTGTGTTTAGGGATACTATTAGGTTTAAGAATAATCTGGTGCTCAATGCCTCTCATAGGGGGGTAGCCCTTTAGGTTCCTCAAATACATCATGGTACTTACTCAACAAGTTAGACATCTCAGGGTTTGGTTTCTGATTCTGTTTCTCTATGGTTATCCAGTACATTTCTTCAATCTAATCACAGTGCTCTTCATGTATCATCTTGTACAGAGAAGGTCCTGAAATATACTTGCATTCAGTGGTTGATGTGACAGTCTGTATTTGAACCCTCTTATTTCCCAAAGTTGCAGTGAAGGTCATGTGAGTATAGTCCAATTCTATAGGAGTGCAAGACTTAAGCCAGTCACCTCCCAAAATCAAATCATACCCTTCACTCTGCAACAACCTCAGAGAGTAGGTTAAAGGGTGTCCCTGCATTTCCCATTTGAAGTCCTTAACCCCTTGAGTGCTAACCATATTTTGCCAATTTGCAACCTTCACCAATATAGGCTTGACTGAACTCAACCTACACCCCAACTTCTTTGCTGTCCCTTCTTGTATAAAACTTAGTGTGCTACCTGAGTCTATCAGGATGTGCAGCTTATGTTCACCCACCTGTCCCAACATCCTCATTGTAGTAATACCATCCTCCCCTGTGATAGCATTAATGGAAATTTTCACTTCCTCCATCATTCCAAAATTATTAGGTGGTTCTGGTTCCTCATCCTTCAAATAGGACAATTCCTCTTCCTCTGTCATAATCATGTAATTAATCCTGGATTTGCATCTGTGTCCTGGTGTGAACTTCTCATCACAGTTATAACACAACCCATCTTCCCTTCTAATTGCCATTTCCCCAGTAGTTAGCATCTTGGTAGGAGGTCTCTGACTGAAATTAGGGACTATCTTGCCTTGACTGGATGTATCTGCAGCTTTTGATGTAGAAAAACTGGTGTGCTTAGCAGTTCCCTTTATCTTTCTTGTGATTGCCTCCAGTGTGATCAATTGTTTTATGCATAAATCAATGGTCTTCTGTAAGGTAGAGGGTTCAAACATGGTGATAAAAGCTTGAACCTCCTCTGACAACCCACTAACAAAACTGGCTACAAAATACTCCTCTGAATATCCTTGGTTTAGGAGTAACATACAAGCCTTTAGCTCTTCAAGTTTTTCCACATAATCTGTATATGAACCTGTGTGTTTGAGCTTATTAAATTCAGCAATTATCTTTGTCTCCTTAAGCTGTTCAAATCTGGCAGAGATGTTATCTAGAAACTGAGCCCATGATATGTCAATTGGTTGTGGTTGAAATTCTGATACCACTGAGCTGCTTTGCCCTCAAAGTGCATGGTAGCTAGGGTTACCCTCTATGAATAAGACATCATTGACACTAATTTGAAATACCCATTACATTTTATGATCCATGATCTTGGTTGTGTTCCATCAAAACGAGTAAAAATCAATTTTAGGCATCTGGCTTGTCATATGATTAATTGAGTGTTCAATAATTGGTTTACCTCTGGCTGTTGTGTTTGATTTATACCCCATATCATTTGCAGGTGTGGAAAATGGTTTACCCAGAATAGATTCACCATCAGCCTAGCTTCTTGGTCCTTCAGGATTTAAAAGCTGCAGCTGGATAGTTGCTAAAGCAGCAGTAAGATGCTCCAACTTGCTGGTAAGGTTCTGAGTTTGTTCCTGGATGTCTGAACTTATATAGGAGATTTGAGCTCTGGTTTCTGTTTTATTTTCTGATATTTGCTCCTGTAATTTCAGTTCTAAAGCTTCCCGTTTCTGAGCTTCAGCTTGCAACACTTGATCGATCCTCTTCTGAGCTTCCTGTAGATCCTTGAACCGTGTGATCTCAGCCATGTCCGAGGATTGATGGCTCTGGTACCAATTGTTATGGGCTTGCTGGATATCCTATTTTTTCGGTATTTTTCTGTAATTAATTTGATGAATTTGTGGGTTGTAAATAATAAATTTGATAGAAAATTGAGGGAGAAGAAGATGAATCGGTAGAGAGAGAATTAAGGGAAAGATGAGAGATGTTGTAAACTTTATGCTTGCATTTTTCGTGCTCACTTCCACAACTTAACTAAATGATTTTTGGGACCACTTATTAAATTACAATAATGTCCTCTAATTTGGGCTTCAACTTAACAAGCTTAAACTCAAATAACTAATTGGTATTTGGTCCCAACTGAATGTTTTCCCAGGCCCGCCTCTACTAGCCCATCTTCACACTCCTCAACCCTGACCCGTCCTGCCCTTTTACCTCGTCCGACCCATTTTTCCCCATCAACATGAAATCCGTATGACCCATGCCCGTTTTCCCCATTTCATCTTCTTCATTAGCACAATTAGGGTTCTAGTTCATTTCCCCCTTTCCATTCAATTTAATCGGCTCCGATCCCATGACATAATAATAATAATAATAATAATAATAATAATAATAATAATAATAATAATAATACACAAGAGATAGAGTTGTTCACTGTTGCAATTGTTGCTTATCCATAGAATTATAAAAGGGATAATTTTTTTTTTGCTCCCCAATGTATGCAGTTTTTTTCACTTTGCCCCCCGAAGTATTTTTTGTTCCACTTTGCCCCCTGATGTACAATAATTTTCGATGTTGCCCCCCAAACTTTATTTCCGGCAGAATATTCCTTCTAAATTCCATCGACGGGAAGTTGAGGGGCAAAGTGAAAGAATATTATAGTTTGGGGGGTAAAGTGCAAAAAGTCTTATACTTTGGGGGGTAAATTAAAATAATATAAATATTAGATTTTTGTTTTAAAATTTTATATTTGAAAAGAATATATAATTTTTATCTTATACTCACACACACACAAAGTTGTCAATATAATTCCAAATTAAAAAAAACCATAAATCTCCAATTAATATTTATAATTCTCTAAATATAAATATTGTCAAACAACTTTTATATTATTAAATATGAAACACATGACTAAGTATTATATAAATTATTAGGCTAAGAAACATAATAATATATTATTATGTATTATGATTGAACAAAATAAAATAAAGGTGTATTTCGTATATGCATTATAATATTATGATACAAAAAATAAAATTATCATTCGATATTATTATTTGTATAAAAGGTGCGATTAAATAATATATTAATCATGAGTAATTATATGAGATTATAATTGTCGACTGATTAATATAATTAAAATATTGATATTATAAGATTTTAATTATATTAATCATTCGATAATTATAATCTTATATAATAATTAATGTACACATGATTGATTAATTTAGTTTTTAATCACACTTTTTATACAAATAATAATATCGAATGATAATTTTATTTTTCGTATCATAATAATTTACATAATACTTAGTCATGTGTTTAATAATTAATAATATAAAAGATGTATTGACAATATTTATATTTAAAAAATTATAAATATTAATTGGAAATTTATTGCTTTTTTTTAAATTTGGAATTATATTGACAACTTTGTGTGTGTGTGAGTATAAGACAAAAATTATATATCTTTTTCAAATATAGAAAAATAAAATTTTAATATTTATACTATTTTATTTTGCCCCCCAAACTATAAGATTTTTGGCACTTTACCCCCCAAATTATAAGATTCTTTCACTTTGCCCCCCAACTGCCCGTCAATGGAATCTAGAAGGAATATTCCGCCGGAAATAAACTTTGGAGGGCAACGTCGAAAATTATTGTACATCAGGAGTAAAGTGGAACAAAAAATATTTTGGGGGGTAAAGTGAAAAAAACTGTACACATTGGGGGGCAAAAAAATTTATCCCATTATAAGAATAGTACTACATACTATTGTTTTTTGGTTACTCATTAATTTCTACAACAATTCTTGTTTATGATGTAAATTAATATTGGTTAGGTAAAGTAATGGCTGGAGAAGTCTTAGATATAAGCTCTAGCCGTGAAGCTTTTTGAATGCCCGTAATTAACTGGCTTGGCCTTGTATAAATAGGACCTACGACATATATGTTGAATGTACCAGAATATAACAATTGCACCATACACATTTCTCCTCCAAATGTTAATAGCTATATCATTTTGCTCGTGTAAATCTCGTGTTTTTCAAGGGTAACTATAGGAACGACATAAAAATGTAAAATTTATTCAGAAAAATTATTAATTTTAGAAAGTAAGAATCGGACATTTTAAAAAATGTATATTATATATTGTCGTCATTCTAACATAAATGTCACGATGTTAGTAAAAAAATAATATCAATTTGTGATTTGCGTTGGCTCAGGAATTTAGGTTTTATAGAATGATGCGAGATAATGAAAAACTAAGTTATTTTTATATAAAAGTGTAAGTGAAGTTCAATAATTTAATTTCGTTTTATATCTTGGTAAATTTTCAAAATGTAATGAATATATAATGTAATATTGTCAATAGATATAAATGATTTTCTCAAACAAAAATAACATCTTCTTTATAGTAATTAGTTTTCTCTCTCTCTCTCTCTCTCTCTCTCTCTCTCTCTCTCTATATATATATATATATATATATATATATATATATATATATATATATAACGTGATTTGTTTCTACATGCCAATCAATTTGCGTATAATATGTGATTTATATATAGGGTGGATATTAAAAAAAACAAAAAAAAAAATTATAATGACACTATTTTCGGAAATTTATTTAACAAAAGGTCAACATAAATAATAGTTACCGTGATCATTTTATTAAATATGCACTAATTTATATACTACATTTATTTCATTAGTTTATATTGTTGAAATCTTTCCTTACATATTTTCGTCAATCAGCCATGATCGTAGCAAGGTAAAAGATAAATGAGAGATTTCGAAAATAAAAGCCTTGGGTTACCATAATAAACACACATTTTATTTAAGCCCTGCACATTAAATTGAGCCAGAATATTTAATTTCTGTAAAAGGTGGCAAGAGGACTCAGAAATAAAATATTATAAAGAACAACCAATAAATATTATACAGATATAAAATGGGAAAAATATCTATGCAAGATTTAAATCTTTTGTAAAAATGAATATTTCCCAACTATAGTTCTCACGGTTAACGTCAATCATATTTAAGATAAAACAATTTGCGATATCAACTAATTAGCACTTCAATATTTGATACTTCAGCGAACAGAAGTGTATTTAAAATTTCCAAATTTTAAAAGGAAAGGACTAAGATAATATTCTTGAATGCTATTGAGTGGAATTTTATATATTTGATTTGCATGTTTTTGTACGTGATTTTGTTACCTTTTTGTTGCGCGTTTGCATGTGTTTTGCTTGCATTTATGGGTATTAGGAGTCAATTAGGCCTATTTTTTAGTTTTAGGTTTTTGTAGCATTTGCGCGATTTTTATTATGTTTTCATAGTTTTTCACTCGTTTTTATATATTTGGCTGTAGAATGACGAAGCGGGACCCGCGCACACTTAGGGCATTCCATTTGACTCTCTATGGAACGGAAAAGTGAAGACAAGTAAGGGAACATAGCGCGAACCAGGAACGACAACCGGCGGACGTCTGGAGCGGAAAACGAGAAAATCGAGTCGGGAGCAGCCGTGCCAGTCGATTGACTGACCCAGCCCAGATCGACTGCTCGATAGTCAATCGATCGACTGCAGTCGATCGAATGGTAGTCAATCGATTTTGGGGTTTTTGGCCTATTTTGATGATTTTGCCCCTGATGCTCTCTATATAAACCCTCAACCCTTTCTCACCAACCTTATCCTTCCTTGGTTGATTTTTGAACTCTTTCAATATCTTCCAAACTTTTACTATTCCATTTCTATAAAACCCTAGATTATAATCCTTAGTTTAGTTTAGTTAGTTTTAGTTAGTTGTTCTTAGCAAGTGTTGGAGAGGGTGACACCTCCTTCATTTGTGGTTCTTGTTGTGTTGAAGACTTGATTTATCTTTTGAACATTGTAACAAACCTTGGAGCTTGTTTGGAGTAATATTGGTAGTATTCTTTCCCCTCATATTGTGTGTTATTCTTGTGTTCTTGTAATTGCTTTTGTGTTGGTTGTTTAATTTGTAGTTCATGTTGTTTTTCATTGTTTTTCAATTTCTCATTTCCATCTTCTAGTCTGTTATCCTTATTTTGGCAACAACTTCATCGTAGCATTCATCTTGAAACTTCTTAACTCATATGTCTAAACAGATCTTGGGTTCTTGAAAGACATATGGAACTTTTCTCTTTAGATAATTTGACTTCTACACATTTAATCCCTTTGACCCCTTTAAGTTTTAAAACTTTGTTTTTCCCTCCATTTTCCCTTTTAACTTGCAAACTTTCTTTAATTTAATAATTTTAATTTACTTAAGGTTTTTAATTAATGTTTAATTAATTCCCTCAAAATTAGTTGTTTTCAAGCAAGTTTTAAATATTCATTTCCATTTGCCTTAATTATTGTTTCAAGTTTTCATTTCAATTCAAGTTTTAATATTAAAAACTCAAACCCAGAACAAATGACTATTGTTTCTTAGATTAGATTAATTTAATTGAGATTAACAAGAGATTAAGTAAAAATACCGACCGCCGATAACATCTATTCTCGGGAGACACGACTCGAAAATAACTCACCACTCTACAATCGGCTCCGTACTATTATGGAGACAATTTCTAAAACTAGAGTGTTAAAAAATCTTTGATCAAATTTTGGCGCCGTTGCCGGAGATAGATTAAGGCTGATGGTTTTCTTAATTACTTATCTTGTTATCTTAGTTAGTAGTTAGATTATATTTTTATTTTACTTTCGATGCCCATAATCTTTTGTTGAGTGTTTTTCATGCAAGGAAGGCGATCGCTCGGACGAGAGCGTACGATGACCAACTCATTAGAGAATCCGATGCCGCCCGCCCTCACACACGACGATCAAAGGATGCCTTCGCCACGAGTATCATCTGGGCCCGCATCATCACCTCACGGCCCACTAGATTGATCCGTCCGGAGATGGCAAACTACCAAGATAGTTTGCTATATGATGACCCTTATATCCAAACTCCCAATTATCCAAATTTGTACACCACTCCTCCAAGCTATCGAGTCCCCTTGATTTATGATGACCCGTATGCTCCGAGCGGTTGAGAATGGGCCCACCCTCTCGATTATTCCATCCCAAGCCCTTCATATTCTCCACCGGTTTCATATTCCTATAATCCGAGCACGGATCCTTATGCACCACCTTGTGATTCTTATGATCCGGGTTTTGGCGATCCATATGATCCACTCAACCCGCCTTCTTCTTACCCAAACTTTAACTCATATGCTCCATCAATCTATGATTCCTATTCTTCGAGCTACGACTTTTACAATCTACCCACCTCAAGTTCGTACACTTCGAGCGATGATCCTTACACCACCTTTTCTAAAGATTTGTCTATGTCCCAACCCCGGGACTTAGAGTCTCTCTTTGACAAGCTCGTGGATGCGGTTCGACAATCGGATGAACGCCTTGCTCGCATGGAGACTCAAATAGAGCAAATTGCCAACGATGTGGACGAGCTCAAACAACCTCATCTTGACGAGATTCCCACCTTTGATGTGGTAGATCCCACCTTTGTTGATGGCAATTCAAGTTTTGACGGTCTTTTGAAAGAGGTGTGCAAGGAGGTGGAGTTAGTGGGTGAGGAGAAAGGATTGTAAGTCAGCCTTACCCCTCTCGTGCTTTTCGAAGATGTTGTAAAGGAATGTGAGGGGGAGTCGCCTTTGGGGATTCCGATGGCACTTGGAGTGCTGGATTTACTTGCTCCTTGTGAGGATGATGAAGTCGTGCCGGTTTTGAAGGATGTGGAGATACTAGAGCCTCTTTTACCACCACCCGATGCCTTATGTCTACTTGAACAAAAGGAGGTGGAAGAGGTAGTGGGGGATGCATTTGATCCTACTCTCTTGAGCTCGACTATGACTACTTCTAAAGTTGAGAGAGATGAGATAGCAGTCGGGGAGACGACGGAGTACGTCGACCCATTTTGTGACGATCAAGTTTTGGTGGTCGACTACTCACTCTTCCGACCTCCGAAGCAAGCCCGCACTTTTATTTTTTTGATCTTCCGGCTTGCTCGACTTGCCCACCTTGGTGATCTTTGTCACCCTGTGTGTCTTCTAGAGAACACCAAGGCGTGGCATGATTGCCACCTCTTCTTGGATCCCGAATAGCGTCACTCGTAAAGATTTTCGAGTTATAGACGTTAAAGTAGCGCTTATTGGGAGAAAACCCAATTTCAAAAAAAAAAAAGTAAAAAAAAAATGAAAATAATAAAAAAATCCAAACAAAATAGAAATTTCGAAAACCCCAAAAATATTTTCACATTTGTACATAACTTGTTTTTGCAACCCCCCATTTGTTTATTTCTTGTAGATCGCTTGTCTCGACTCCCGAAGAGGACTTATGCACGACCGCATCATCACAAGCTCGAGAATAGGGGCGTTTTCTTTTCCCTTTACACTTTTTACCGCCTTTTAGCTTAATTTGCAATGAGGACATTGCTAGGTTTTAAGTGTGGGGTGGTGGTTAGGGTTCGCCTTAGGTTTTTAAGTTGTTTGTATGCTTGCATGTGATAATTCGAGTAGTGTGTATGTTATTTTTGCTTGGAACCTTGGCGAATTGACGCGGTTTTGATGATTTGGTTAGAAAGTTTAGATTGTCGATAGGATATAGTGGACTTAGGTAGCTTAACTTGTTGGAAACTTTGTTCGGCTTTAACTTCGTGCTATCCTTGAGCTCAAGTTAGAACTAATGCCTCAACTAGCCTTGTCATCGAATACTCTCTATAGGATTTTTGTTTGTATTTTGGAGTCGTCCATTGTTCCATGTGCTCGATCGAAAAACATTGTAAGTTGCTAGTAGCAATGAGTGATCGGAGTCGTTGCAAAAAAAAGGAAAAAAAAGTAACAAAAATAGAACAAAAAAATGTTTATGAATAAACAAGGATACATTATAAATCCTTGAAGTTATTACGTAATAAACGTGCAACCTTTGCACATTTCCTTTTTTCCTTTTTAGTTCTTGTTAGTCAAAGAGATTTGTAAATGATTGGGGCTAGTAGGGAGCCGATTAACGGTTCGATCGTGGATAGACCTTAGTCGGGGCAAGGCGAGGGGACCGACTTCGAGGGTCACCTAGTACTTTTAGGTTCCGGGAGTCGATCTAAACTTTTCTTGTCAACTCATTTTTGTCGTCATTTCTGATCAAGCTAACTAGCATTGTAGCATGCAACGTCTCGAATTAGGTTTTTGTGTATTACTTTAGGATCATCCGGGGGTAGTTTCGTAATTCTAGATTTAGTTTGCTTGAGGATAAACAATCATTCTAAGTGTGGGGTGGTTGATTTGCACATTTTTTAACGTGGTTTTGTTACCTTCTTGTGTCACGTTTGCATGTGTTTTGCTTGCATTTATGGGTATTAGAAGTCAATTAGGCCTATTTTGCTAGTTTTAAGTTTTTGTAGCATTTGCGCGGTTTTTATTATGTTTTCGTAGTTTTTCACCCGTTTTAATATATTTGGCCGTAGAATGCCCAAGCGGGGCCCGCGCACGCTTAGGGCATTCCATTCGACTCGCTGTGGAACGGACAAGTGAAGACAAGAAAGAGAACATAGCGCGAACAAGGAACAACAACCGGCGGACGTCTGGAGCGTAAAACGAGAAAATCGAGTCAGGAGCAGCCGTGTCAATCGATCGATTAGTATGCAGACGATCGTCTGCTAGTCCAGTCGATCGACTGACCCAGCCCAGACCGACTGCTCGACGGTAACTGGGCCGTTTGAGGATGAAGCAGTCGATCGACGGGGTATCAGTCGATCGACTGTGACGCAGGGGATATTGGGATTTTTGGCCTATTTTGACGATCTTTCCCCTGTTGCCCTCTATATAAACCCACAACCCTTTCTCACCAACCTTATCCTTCCTTGGTTGATTTTTGAACTCTTTCAATACCTTCCAAACTTTTACTATTCCATTGCTCTGAAACCCTAGATTATAATTCTTAGTTTAGTTTAGTTTAGTTTAGTTAGTTGTTCTTAGCAAGTGTTGGAGAGGGTGACACCTCCTTCATTTGTGGTTCTTGTTGTGTTGAAGACTTGATTTATCTTTTGAATATTGTAACAAACCTTGGAACTTGTTTGGAGTAATATTGGTAGTAGTCTTTCCCCTTCATATTGTGTGTTATTCTTGTGTTCTTGTAATTGCTTTTGTGTTGGTTGTTTAATTGTTAGTTCATGTTGTTTTTCATTGTTTTTCAATTTCTTATTTCCATCTTCTAGTCTGTTATCCTTATTTTGGCAACAACTTCATCATAACATTCATCTTGAAACTTCTTACCTCATATGTCTAAACAGATCTTGGGTTCTTGAAAGACATATGGAACTTTCCTCTTTAAATAATTTGACTTCTACACATTTAATGCCTTTTGACCCCTTTAAGTTTTAAAACTTTGTTTTTCCCTCCATTTTCCCTTTTAACTTGCAAACCTTCTTTAATTTAATAATTTTAATTTACTTAAGGTTTTTAATTAGTGTTTAATTAATTCCCTCAAAATTAGTTATTTTCAAGCAAGTTTTAAATATTCATTTCCATATAAAGCCTTAATTATTGTTTCAAGTTTTCATTTCAATTCAAGTTTTAATATTAAAAACTCAAACCCAGAATAAATGACTATTGCTTTCTTAGATTAGATTAATTTAATTGAGATTAACAAGAGATTAAGTAAAAATACCGACCGCCGATAATATCTATACTGGAGAGACACAACTCGAAAATAACTCACCACTCTACAATCAGCTCCGTACTATTGCGGAGACGATTTTTAAAACTAGAGTGTTAAGAAATCTTCGATCAATATTCAATGTTGTTCTAATTATAATTTTTTTAATTATCATGCAAGAAGCAATTTATTACAAGGAGTGCACCTTACTAGGTGCAACCAACCAAATATATTATTGTCTAGTTATATGTGATGATCTATGTCAGTTATCTGTGATGATATATTACAGTTATACGTGATAATATATAAAAAAAAAATCAGAACTTATGGTTTTACTTTTCGATTTAGGGTTTAGTTTTTCATTTTTAGGGCTTAATTTTTTATTTCAGAGTTTAGTTTCCATTTTAGGGCTTAATTTTTCATTTTAGGGTCCTAACAGAAATCAATCATCGTACCAGTTATATGTGATAATATATGTATATGTGATGGTATGTGTCAGTTTTATGTGATAATATATGTCAGTTATATGTGATGATGTGTCAGTTATATGTGATAATATATGTCAGTTATATGTGATGATATATGATAGAAATTTAGGGTTTAGAGTTAGTTTTCCATTTTATGGTTTAGTTTTCCATTTTTAGGGTTTCATTTTCTATTTAAAGATTATTTTTTTCATTATAGGATTTTAGATTTAAATTTCAATTATTTGTGAAGATATATATATATATATATATCAGTTATATGTGATGATATGTACTAATTATATGTGATAATAAATTAAATTATTGGGTGCATGTAAAGTGCACTTCAGGTCACAGTATAATGACTCCATGCAAGGAGCTTGTTTATATATTGTCAAATGTTTTAGTTGAAACAACACGTCCAGTCATAAAAATCTTTTCACTTCGAATGGACACATCAATCAAATAAACAATTTCATATGGATAGTCATACATTTAAACAATTAATTTTCATTTATCTAAAAATAATTATTAAACTTGATAACTATTTCCAACAAAAACTGACGTCACAAAATGGGAAAAATCACCGAGGGTGGCGATTGGATATTCTTTCGTTTTTTTTTTCGTTTCACTAGAAAATAGTGATAAAGAAGGATTTTAGAGAGATAAAATTTCTTTGGTGAGATATGAGATTGAATATAATTTGTGCATTTTTGGGTAAATGATTGGATATAAAATTATTTGATAAAAAAAATTTTAGTTTTCTTTGTGATGAGAAGTTAATGATAGTGAAGAGATGAGAGAGGGGAAAATAAATAAGAGAGAAATAAAGAAAATCTTTTTATAGAAAAAGTAAATTGTATTTTTGAGGCATAAAAATTACCTTTTCAATACATCTTTTTTTATTTTGATAAGTGAATTTTTTTTTCTTCAATAGTTTACTTTTCTTTTTCATTCTTTCCAAGCAGATCTTCTGCCCGAAAATTAAAAGTAAATGAATCACACCAATAAAACTAAGTGAAAAATGAAAAAAAAAATTATTAAAACGAGATTTTTATGCTTTTGTCAGCTTCTCCTGTGAAGGGTCGTTTAACTTTAATTGAAAAGGAAATATTGATTCTCTCACATAAAATAAAGACAAACAAAAATCACTTATGAGATTCCCCCCACATCTTTAATAGATACCCTTCACATTTACCACAGGTCCGATTTGCAAACAAATCGGTGCTGGCCCACTTGAGTTTGGGCCCTACATTAGGCCCACCTTGTTTAAGGTTGTGCCTGTATTCAATTGCCACTTGTTCAAACACCTCAACCTCAAACATGTTCATCTTCAATTTTGGGTGCATTTGGTCCCTCACAAATGCAAATGGCAATTGATCTCTTGGGTTAAATGCTTCCAATTCATTGAACAAAAGGCAGGAGAATAGATTTGTGGCTTCATTGTGTTTTCTCAAGATTAAGGCACTATCTGGCACATCTGCAAAAATTAAAAGAGATTGCAATTTTATTTTCTAATTTGTGTTCATAAATAGAACAATTAGGATAGTGACAATTCGGATTGCATTTGGGTCCACAATTCAAATAATGTGCCTGAAATTGTAGATATCTCATCTTGCAACCAAGTCTTCTAATCCAGTTTGGATCTCCTATTTCATTCTCTGTTTAATCATGTTTCGATAAACTTGATAGTAAATGTCATTTATACAATAATGACCCATTGACGAAAGGATCATTTGAAAAACAAAAAAGTATTATTACAATTGACAAAAAGAAGATTCTAGGAGAAGAAAAGCGAACTGCAAATAATAATGGTCCAATTAGAACATAGAAGCCAAGGCCCATAACGAAAGCAAGCTAGGAAAAAGAGCAAAACCATAGTAATGCTTAAATAAACTTTTTTCATTCAATTTGAGTTTTTTCTTTTTTAAATATTTCAATTGCTATGGTTATTTAACTCATTCTCAACTTTTTCTGTCACCAATTATTTCAATTTATTTTATAATAAATTATTTAATTATCAATTATTATTATATAATTTTTCATAAATGTTACTATTTATCAACTCACATAACTCTAATCATCAATCAATTTTCAATTATTATATTATTATTTTTTATATTAAATTAATTTCAATCATTATATGTTTACCTCATATTTATACATAATTCCGAATTTTCATTTTTCTTTAAAAACAATTTTTAACCACTATACTCTCTCATTTTCAAATTTTTTAAAATGAAAACATAGACAATCTTAGTCTTGACGTGACCAATTACGCTAGATTTTAAACTACAAATCATGCATCGTATAATAAGAAAATATGATCCTCGAAGGGTGTTTGTAATATTCTTATTTCCAAAAGATTTAGTTTTATTTTGGTATTAGACCAAATTAACACTAAGGGTATCTTCGTAATTGGACCAAGAAAAGGAAAAATAAAAATAAAAATCATAAGATGCAAAATGTACCTGAGGGATAAGGCTTTTTAGAGTCCCATGGTTGCAAGCCATTCTCACAATAAGTCTCCATCTGCACCTTTATTCCATTAACATCCCACCATTTCTTCCATCTCGTAGTTGCCATAGCCTCTTCCAACGTATGAACGAAAAAAGGATGTCTCGATATGGCCATGTCCGAGTTCGCCTTCACGACGAGCGAATGAATCAAAAGAAGCGGATCAATCACCAATTGCATCTTCGCGTCGACCCAAATACTATGTTTTGAGTTTGGAAAAAGACGGTGGACTAGGTATTTAGGTATTATTCCGTTCATTGCCGCGTTTTCGTATAAATTCTCACTCAAGACCTTAACAATTCTCCACACACCGATCTTGTGTTGTACTTGCTTAGATTTTCTTGAGATTAGATTGTGGAAATGTAATCTCTTGAGAGTGGCGTCGTCTACAAACATGAAGAAGCATACGTTTTCTAGGGTTTTGGATCCTAGGCCTCGCGGTTGTCGAATTTTGTCGTGGTCGTTGAATATAGCTGAGACTACTACTAGCCCATCACATTCCTCCATGGAAGTTTGATCTAAAAATTAAAATTAAAATTAAAAGTATATATATATATANATATATATATATATATATATATTATTTAGGTGAGCTACAACTAAACATAATTTTCACGAAAAATAAGTTGAATGCATTTACAAATGTAAAGGAATTGAATAATTTGGTAAGTTTGTAATTTTTTGGCAACATAAATGGACAACAAACCTAGCTGATCCATAACTAACTATTGTTGCATGAGTGATAAGTGGGAAGACAAAAAAAAAACAAAAAAAAAAACTAACTAACTAACTAACTAAAACCAATCTCGAGAAAATGTCTTAGTGAAATTAACTAACCATCATTGCTGATAGGAAAATGTCGAAAAAACCCACATGGGATCTCATCTGTTCCATCGTCGCGACGATAATTAAAATGTGATAATCTCTTATCAAAACTCAAATTCCCTCCAAAACTATCGTAATTCCCTTGCATGTAATTCATAGACCGTGCCCCTAACATCGTAGAATTGTCCCAAATACGTTGCATTTCTTTCATGACCACCCAATAATCTAACAAAACACGAAAAAACCATTATGAAAAAATATAATCCAAAAACCCAATCAAGAATAAAAGAAAAAAAATTATTATTTACCTGAAAAGTAGACAGGGGAGTTGCAAGATGGACGCGCAGTGGGAATAGCGTATTTGTGTTCTCCATAAGACGAAGGATAAGAGAAGAGAGGTTTTTGGAGTGGGTCGAAGGGAGACGATCGGAAAATGCATATTGTGGCGGAGAAGGTGAAATAGGCTGCCAAGACAAGGGAGGAGATAAGATAGAGGAGAGAAAAACAGAGGAGCTTTGATTGGAAGACGAGTGGCTCAGAGAATGCCGTTGCCTTCCCCATTTTACATCAAATTATGCTCACTTTTTCAGCCAATCGTGTGATTGGTTGACTTTCTTTATAATACTTCCGTACTTCTAATAATTATATCACACTCCCCAATTATAATACACTTTTCTTATTTATTATTATTTCATTTATTTATTTTATGTCCCTGATGAATGCATATTGATATTAACAACCATTGTGTCGTTAACCGTAAAGTAATCTTAGGCCATCTCCAGCAACACATTAAAACAGATTTGGGCGTTATTCTGGAGATGAAAATATATACAGTGCAGCGTCAATTATAGTGCGCACTGTTTCTGCGTTATTTTTTTGTTATTTTTTTAATTTAATATAATATTTATCTTTTTTTATGTAATATATATTGTTTTTAATTTAATGTAATATATAACATGGGTATAGAATATATATACATATATATTAAAATATTAAGTGTATTAAAAACACATATGTTTTAAGAATAAATAAATAATAATAATAATAAATAAAAATATATTATGTACTTTATATGCAGTAATTTTTTTTAAAAAAATATTATTAACTCTATTTACATATCTACCGTCATTGTCACAATAGAGTGTTTTCAATCATTTGTTACTTTTACTCTTGACATTGAAACATAAAGTTGGTCATTTCTAAAAATTGGTAGCACAAACGAAATGAGATATTTATCAGTTGTATAATATTAATATAATAAAATACTTTTTTAATACTACACCAAATAAAGTTGCAAAAAGATAATTATTTTATTGTGAGAAAACAAAAATAAATAGAGGAAAATATAGACTTTTTTCTAAAAATATATTATTTGAAAGATTTTAATAAAAAAAATAATGGTGAGTGTATGTTTAGATATGATAAAAAAATATACAACGAATTTAATTCAAGATAAAATCATATTTTGCGAATAATAAAGAAGATATCACATATTTCAAATAAGTTGAAAAATAATAAAATTGAAAACATAGAGTATCTCGAGATGTGTAATATCACATCATAATACAATATTAGAACCATTGAAATAACCCCAAAAATTCCAAATGCATCATGCATTTTTATTTTGTAAATAATATTAACAAATCAAATCAATATATGTTCCACCTTCAAAATAGGTAACTAACATGTGAAACAAGAATTCGGTATACGATAAGAATTTAAATAAGCACTATAATCTGGTGGAAAATATAATGGAGACAAATGCAGAATGAAAATTTTTAAAAATTGGATTACGGACCATTATGAATTTTAAAAATAAAGCTCAATTTCATATGAATCAGTTATTTAAGGTTTATCAATAAACCCAAAATTACACAAAACAAACATGCATTTTCAAGAATTTAGAAAATCTCATCAAAACAGAAAAAAGAAGACTTAAGAAAAATTCAACAAAAATATCGAAAGTTAAAACAAAATAAACATATTGAGGAATAGGACTTTTAAGATTGATAAAGATAAGGAACAAAAAAAATAGTATGAGTAAAACCAGTACTTTAAAATATGTATCGCGCAACGTGTTGCGTTTTGATCTCATTATCACGGAGCGTAAATAGCGTTATATATTGCGCGAGCTATTTGAACACATTATTTTAATATTAAAAATAATTACATATTTTTGTGAGTTATTTTTAATATAAAAAGAATTATTTGTTTTCTCAAAAATATAAATTAATATATAATCTCGACAAATAAATTATAATGTACAAAAAATATCAAACAAAAATTGCAATTCATAAAACACATAGTATATAATAAAATTTTAAAATTTTGTAAGAATATCTAAGAACAATATGAAACAACAAACAAAATAGAATGTAAAAATATCTAGGAACAATTGGTTAAATTGATTAGAACCATCTATCATGTAAATCAAATAATATAATTTATTAAATAGTATTACTTAAACACACACGCTGATTATTAATCTCATCATTTTGCGTAGAGGTAGGCAGATAAATAGTGGTATCGAATATTTTTAAACAAAGAAAAATATTCTAAGTCTAGGGAATAGAGAGAAATAGTGATATTATATAATATAAAAAGAAAAATTGTCACTCATTAATATTATAGGGCAGACGGAGAAATAATGATATTATATAATATAAAAAGAAAAATTAGAACGCTGGTTATTAATTAATACTACAGATAAAAAGTTGTATCAGACCGTTCAAACAAATAAATAGAGTAGAAAGAAGAAAAACAATAAATTGGACAAAATTAAAAAGAAAAGAAAAAATAGACAGACGGCAACAAGAAAATTAAACAGATCCACGTGTAAGCAGGAGATTAGAGTGTACATTGAATTAGTATAATAGGGGATATCTTTTTTATGTTATCTTTTTTTTTAATATATATTGTTTTTAATTTAATGTAATATATATTTAATGTAATATCTTTTTTATGTAATATATATTGTTTTTAATTTAATGTATTATATATATATATATATATATATATATATATATATATATATGTTATCATTTTTATGTAATATATATATTACTTTTAATTTAATATAATAATAATAATAATAATAATAATAATAATAAAAGTAATAATTCTCTAGTTTTTTATTTAATCAAATGTATAATCTTTTGTTTTTCCTTTATTTAATAAAATCATTTATTTAATGTTTATCCAAAAACGCAATAACTTTTTAAAAGTATTATTTTGTCAATTTTGAATTAAAAATGTATTGTTTATTTAATAATACCTTACAAAATAATATAAGATTAAAAGAAAAATAGAAATAATGAATATACTGAAATATTCCTTTTTAGTGCAAACTGCTGGAGTTGTGCAGATTTTACACTATTTTAGTTTAGATTCTGCTGTAAAATAGTGCAGACGGCTAGAGATGGCCTTATAACTGAAAAAATAGGTAAAATTTAATATTTCAGTCATATTATTTTTTTTAAATTTTTGTGAAAGCAAAACTTATCTATCAATTTGGGTCAGATGGAGTAGTAATAATAACTTGTTCATTGCTTTTGTAATACAAAATTATATTATATTATATTATAAATGTTTTAAAATATTTAAAGAATATATTTCCGACTTGACCATGTTCAAACTTATAAAATATTCAACTTGATCTTGTGAATTTATTAAACATGTTAGTTTTACTGGTTTGATAACCGATCTAGTTCGAAAAACTTGTTATATGTGAGTGATTAATTTATTAAGGGGCTGTTTGGACTAGATTTCGTTGGAATTCTAATTCTGGTATTCATAATTTTGAGTATTCAGAATTCTGTAAATAGTAAGAATTTTGTTTGTTATAGGATTAAGAATTCTTTACTTGTTACCGTAGATGTCAAATCATGTCTGAAAAGTGGATGATAATATAGTTTTATATTGTATTTTATGTCAAATCATGTAATAAAAGTGGATGATAGTATATTATTATATTGTATCTAGTAATATTTAATTTTTCTTAAATATAATGATGATTTGATAAAAGAGATGAGTGTGGGGTTAGGTGTAAGAAATGGTTGGTTGTGTATTGAAAATTAGAGTCGTGGAACAACGAGAATTGGGAGTCCTAGAACAAACAACCCGTAAAAGAGTCGCAAGGTTTTCGGCCCAAGTGGTCTAGGTTCAAAGATTCAATGGGTGGAATCTCCAATATTTACATTGTTGAAGCCCATTATTTAATGGTTGGAATCATTTCATAATGGGTTCAACGTGGATCCATCATTGCCTGGGAACACTTATATATTTCCTCCGTCCGGAAAAGATAGGCCGGTAAATAAAAATACGGAGTTCAAGAATACAAAATAATTGTAATTGAAATTGTAAAACTCTTGCTATTTTTACTACTTTACCCTTAACTTTTTAGTATTTCAATAAATAAAGTAAACTAAATAAGGGTGTTTTTTAGTCTTTTTTTGTGGTATTCTAACTTTTAAAAAGGAAACATGCCTATCTTTTTCGGACGGACAAAAATGAAAAACATGCCTATATTTTTCGGACGGAGGGAGTACAATGTTTGAAAATCGGACCGGATATCGAACTCAATCAATAACTGGTTTACTGGGTCACTGGTCCGACCAATTGAACCATTTTTTAAAAATTGGGCATCAAACCGAACTACTATATATATTGCAAATAATAATAATAATAATGCAATAAATATAGCAGTAATATTAATATCATATATACCACGTACGATTTTATTATCCAACACATTTATTCAAAGTCGATCTCATTTTGTATGAATTTATTATGATAACAAAAATTTAGGATCATTTAAAACAATATTAAAATAAAAAGTTTACAAATAATGAATCTTGATTATTTAAGATTTTAGAATCACTTAAAACAATCTTGATACTAAGTTGATATTTGGAATAATTGGAACTACCTATTTTTATTTTTTTACTAATAATAATAAAAAAAGATTAGAATCGGTTTTTACCGGTTCGATGGTTTTATCAGTTTTTACCGGGTCTTGCCAGATGGCAATGGGCTATTAGACACACGCACCAAGTAAAAAACCAGACCGAACTCGAGATCGGTTCCCCATTAACTCAGTCAGACCAGACAATCCGGTGCGGTTTTCAAAACACTGCTTATATATAAATTAAGATTAATTCATAAAGGGATTGGATATTGACAACTCAAGAATTTGTGAAAACACCCAAAACTCTAAATTATTTTTATTAAAATATCTCAATGACCCTCCACCTCTTCTCATGCTGCCACCGTCGCCATTGCACCATCCTCTTCCTGCCACCGCCATCTCCTTTCTAATAAAAGAAAGTTGTGACCTTATTAACTTTTTAGCATATTCATTCAATCATATATAGCAAGGTGACTGACTGGTGTAGCCCTATAATATGTGGTTAGAATTGTTATAGTACAATCTGACAACAGCTACCTAGAATATGTGGACAATAATACTACAGCACATTGACAATTGTATTAGGCTGGATGTACTAGATTAGGGATGGCATCATCATTTGATGTAGTGCAGGTCGACCTCTCATGAAACCTGTTGCTGGCTTCTTGTGGTGACCTCTCATGCAACCTGTATGGTTAGCACTCATGCGACCTGAAGTTATCAAGTCGCTGAGCTGTATATAGCCATGTGACCTAAAGTTATCAGTTCGCTCTCTATTATCCCCTCTCAATTCGAGTGCGGCAAGAGGAAGAACAGACAATTTATTTTGGACCCAAATGAAGAATTGATGTGTCTTGGTGAAGACATCGGCAGTCTAATAAACAGAAGTAGGGATGTAATCGAGCCGAGTTGAGCCCAACACTGTCAAGCTCGAGCTCGACTGCAAAACTCAGAGCTCGAACGAGCTCATTTTTCTCAAGCTCGAGCTCGGCTCGTTTGAAAACTCGACAAGCTCGAGATCGGCTTGGCTCGACTCGATTTACATAATATTAATTAAAACAAACCTAAAAATATAAAATAAAATACTTAATATTAGTTTTTATTATATATTTAGGGTATATATATAAATGAGTATAATAAGGATAAAATGGTAAATCTAGTAAAGCTCGATTAGGCTCTCGAGCCAAGTATTACTAAGATCGAGCTCGATACATAATCGAGTAGCTCGAGCTCGAGCTCGGCTCGATTAACCTCGAGTCGATTTTGAGCTTTTCTCTAGTCGATCCCGAATAACTCATGAGCTGGCTCGGCTCACTTACACCCCTAAACAGAAGGAACAAACTGAACTTGTAGTAGTTTCTTCGCAATGAGGTCTCTAACAAAATGAAGAGTTGGCTCAAAGTGTTTGGTACAAGCATGAAGAATAGGATTAGAGGCAACAGCAATAGCACTTTGTTTGTCAACCCAAATTCTAAGAGCAGCATAAAGTTTGACATGAAGCTCGTGATGCAAGGATCGGACCCATACACTACTACAGAAACAGGACATTATGGCGCCTTATTAACGGCGATTCTGGAAAACCGCCGTTAAATTTGTTTTACGGCGATTTTCCAAAAAATCACCGTTAAATGTATAATTTAACGTCGGTTATCCAAAAACTGCTGTAGAATCCTACATTCTCAACGATTTTTTTTTAAACTGCCTTAAAAACTCACCTATTCTACGGCGATTATATGTGAACCGGCGCAAAAACTGGAGGCCAGTTTATTTTAACATCGGTTCACAAACAACCGTCATAAAAACTTAAACATTCTACGGCAGTTTTATAGGACAGCCGTAAAACGCACACATTCTATGATGGTTTTGTAGAACCGCCGTTAAATCCCACTTTTTCACGACGGTTATCATATAACCGCCATAGAATGTATAATTAAATTTTTATTTTTTTTTGCACATGGCCCGTTGTAGAAGTAATTAATTAATTAGTTCGGTGGACTTAACGTCGGTTCTATTAAAATCGTCGTAGATAGTAGTGTGCCATGTCACCGATCCACGTCATGCTCAAGCAAGTTATTTCGACCATTGATTTGTATCTCATCCGACGATCTGCATTCGCCACGTCATAAATAAAAAAATAAAAAGAATTTCTTTTACTCTCTCTCTCCTAACTTTCACGCAAAAGAAAAAAATAAAAAGAAAAAAACTTAGCCCCCTTCTCGAAAACCCTAAATTTTCGGGGAGATTGGCAGCGTCGTTGAGATGATATCCATGGCGGAGAAATACACGCGACACAACCCATGACGTGAACAAAGCTCCAAATCTCCGTACTTCATCCTCCTGTGAATCGAAGGTTCCTCCGCCAAATGTTCGCCGCAGCAGCCCCGCCTCGCTCGCCGCCGACTCCGATTTGTTCTGGTTTGATTTCTTAAAATTATAAAGATAAAAATCCGATTACTATCCATATTTTTTCGGTTTGGTTTGGTCACTTCGATTTCTATGAAATCATTAAACCAAATTGTGACAATCGATTTATTAGAGTTTGGTTTCGACGGAATTTGGTTTAACATTTTTCGTGAATTGAAAGTTAGCCATACATTAGACTCGTTTTGGTGAATTTAGGTATTATTATATGATCCAAAACAGGTATAGAGGACTTAATCAAATATTACGTAAAGCAAATATGTATTATTTTCACTACAAAAAATAGCAAATTTCTGAGGGAAATATCGAGGGAAATGTCTTCCCTCAGTATTTTCCGAGGGAAAAACTGAGGGACAAAAAAATCCCTCGGTTTTTTCCGAGGGAACAACATTCCCTCGGAATTCCGGCGCCAGTATTTGCCGCCA
Source organism: Phtheirospermum japonicum (assembly GCA_014905375.1). Lineage (NCBI taxonomy): Eukaryota > Viridiplantae > Streptophyta > Magnoliopsida > Lamiales > Orobanchaceae > Phtheirospermum > Phtheirospermum japonicum. The sequence goes on from BMAC01000660.1 coordinate 502,233, forward strand.
TGATTATCGAGGGAAAAAATCGACGGGTTTCCGAGGGAATGCATTCCAAGGGAAAATAACCCTCGGAATACCGAGGGAAAAGAATATCCCTCGGAATATTTTCATTTTAATTTTTTTTATTTAAACCGAGGGAATCTCAAATCCCTCGGAATTCCGAGGGATTTTGGATTCCCTTGGAATTTTCAAAAAAAAAAAATCGGAAAAAATCGAAAAAAAATAGAAAAATCATAAAATTGTGTCCGATCTTATCATCTTAGGCACATGGGGTGGTTCTGACCCGATTTCGATCGAAAAATACCAACGAGCACGTGCGTATCCACACGTGTTGTGGGATTCGACCAACAACAAGATACGATCGATCGATGAACTCCTTCGGTTAGAAGCGCGAGGCGACGAAGCGTCGTGATTTTTCCATATTAGAGGAGGGGTGAATCTCGGCATCGTGGAACCACGGGGTTGGGCGTCGATCGTTTAGGACGCATTTTCTATTTTTTCTCGATTTAAAATAAAAAATGAAAAAAAAACTCGAAAAAATAGAAGAATTAGTAAAAAATAGAAACGAATTCCATCATTTGACGACCGAGGCAGGGAGGGGTGCGCCTCGGCGTCGTGGAACCACGGGGGTCGGGCGTCGATCGTTTCGTAGGCGTTTTCTATTTCTTTTTTATTTTAGATGAAAAATGCAAAAAAAACTCGAATAAATAGAAAAAATAGTAAAAAATAGAAAACAAACCCAAGAAATTACGACCGGGGCGGGGAGGGGTGCACCTCATCGTCCTGGAAACAAATCATATTTTTTTATTATTATTTTCTATTTTTTTCGATCTTTTCTGATTTTTTTTATTTTTTGGAAATTCCTAGGGAATGAAAAAATCCCTCGGAATTCCGAGGGATTTTGGGTTTATCGAGCCTCTACCAGAAGRATCATTTAAAGAGGAAGCTATAGATACACGCAGTCCGATTCAACTCGACGATGTCGATTTTCAGTTGCACGACCTCAATGATAATTACGCGGAGGAACTTGGTAATAACGAGATAAATGATGATACAGAAGAAGAGTTACTTACCGATCAAGATACATATGAAGATGAGTTTGATGATACATTTAATAGCGAAAGTGATTAGTTTAGTTGAAATATATGTAATTTATTCTTATTGTAAAACACACTTTTTTTATAACTACTTTTTTTAATTTGGACTTATTATTACCTTTTGGTGTCTAATATATACTGGTGTTTTGTAAAATGCTCGTATTATTATCTAATAAATTTATCAGATGCCGTTGCGTCGAGGATCCGGTAGCGTAGGTCGATCAGATATGGGATTGGCTAATCGTTTAGCTGATTTCGACACCGACTACATGGGTCTCGGTAGTGATCATCCAGCGACGCAGACCCCTACGCCGACGCCGACGTCGCATACACCATCACACACCCCATCCGACGCGGGTACATCATGATCCCGACGACATTTGGTCGCACCGCAGAGGGGTATGACTTAGGGTTATATTGCAGGGACGAAGTAAGTAAATCAATGATTTTAAAATTATAATTATCATTATGAATTAATTTTTATTCGTAAAAAAATAAAAACACAATTGAATACAGGCTGCACAGCACAGGGGGCAAGATGTCCACTATACTCCGTATGATCTTTGAGAGGGATCTCCATCCCGCCGGGTGGTGCTATAAGGCAGTCCCTAAGGAGACTAAGGCGTTCTAGTGGGAGATGTTTAAGGTAATTATTATTTTGTGTCCAAATTATTGTACCATAAAAACACAATCATATGTTTCAATTGAATTGTAATTATTATTTTATTTTGCAGGAGGTTTGTTATTAGGACACGGAGGAGTATAGTGATAAAGACATAGGGAAGGTATTTTTTTTGATGATCGGAGCCCTTTACGGGAGGCAGCTTAACGAGTATAAGCAGCATATTACCTCCCATGGTGGTGGTCTGCCGGAGTGCCTCCTCGAGGAGGTCTATAGGTAAACGATTCTGTTATGTGTTTTCTTATTAAATTAGAATTTTTTATTTATAACATATAATTTATATCGTATCTTATATATCATCCATTTCAACTAGGGCTTGGAAGGTTGAGTGGGATAAGCCCGAGAACAAGGCCAAATCCGAGCAGTGCAGCCAGAACAGGAGGAGCGAGCCTGCTGGGCCAGGGACTGGGATGTCGAAGCACACGGGGGGTGCTAGATCTAATATCGACTATGCTTTGGATATAGTAAGTAATTTTAGAATATAATAATATAATATTTATTTGTTTAATTCTAATGTTAATTATTTGAAAATTCTATTTGAATACAGGAGCGGGAGACAGGTTCGCCGGCTACGTGCTACGATCTTTTTAAACGTACGCACCAAAAGAAAGATGACGCGTTTATCGATACGAGATCTAGTCTTATTAATATGAGTCTCTTTCTTATTTTTAACTTATTCTTTTATTTTAACGTAGAATTGTAATAACGAGTTGTATTTCAGGAGGAGTATGAGAGACAGCTGACCCAGGAACAGGAACGTGCGTCTTCTTTCCAGGAGGGGAGTAGCGAGGTTGACAAGGACCTGGTTTTCCTCGGCGGCGTCGGGACGACAAAGGGACGACATTACAGAACCGGCGCGTATGGGAAGATGGTGGCTGCTACGAAGGGTTTATTAAAGGGCCGCTCTTCCACCTCCTCCCATTGGAAATGGGAATGCTCCACTTGTGGCCATCGTCTTTGTAGAGAATCGAACCTTGCTCTTGATACCACTTTGTTGGAAAATGTGGGATCAAAATAAATTCCAACGAAAAAAATATATGAACACTCTTGTTTATTAACACACAATTATTAATGAACTCTCTTAAACACAACTCATACAAAACTTGCATATGTTTGTTATCTTGACAACAAAACTATTTGACATGGTTAACACACACACTGGTCTGCTAACTAACTTGGTGTGGAATTTTATCAGGTCATTGAAAATGCCGTTTCTGCATTGCCGTCTCCTTTTGCGGGAAGAGTGTTTGCAAGTACCACTTAGAAACTTGAGATTTTAATTGTTGTGCTTTCTTTTCACTTTTTCATAAAATGCCAAAGATGTATGAGTACATCGTATCTGGTCTTTGTGTTGTTGAACCTTTTTAATGCCAAAGTATATGCTAGAAAACTGATGAGTGGTCATGTTTCGGTCCCGGTCCAGAAAACTGATTATGGCATTGATACGGGTCGGGCCGCTAAGTCAACATCCGGTCCAATCACCGGGTTTATTAGTTCGACAAAGAGAGCAGATGAGTATGAGGTGCCTTATATGTGTCTTGGCCAGATTAATAATAATACTCAGAAGTGTTGTTCTTATGAACATGTTTATTTAGTGACATAGCTATGTACAAATTAATGATAAAAGTTGATCAATTAGAACTGAAAAGGTTGATCATTTCAACATTTTAGAATATTTGACCCAATTCTTGTGTATTTCGTAGTCCTTTTGTTTTACATGGTTTGTTTTCTGTTAATAGAACTGAGTATGGATTATGGTATTTATAGGCTGCCATTCGGCCGTCGGGCCCGCGGGGAGGTTGACGAAACTGAGAGTTAAAGCTGAGAAGGTTTCTGAGGAGAAGCTTGGCACCCAGATTGACATTATCGCTCCTATCAAGTACTAAAATATCATCAATAGATAGTTTTTAAGTGATAACTTTTTGTGTTGGTTGTAATTTGAATTATTTAATAGTAGAGTGATGAACATTTAGAAAAGTGATATAAAAATAATGAATCTCTAAAAATTGGTGCACCTGCTTTCATTTTTCTTTCTCTTTTTTTAATTTTCTTACTACTTTCTAGAAGGTATTTTCAAGAACCGCCATAAAATGTCAGTTCTGGAAAACAGACTTTTTAGAAGTTATTTTTCAAAAACCACCGTTAAAAGTGATAATTTCGACGGTGTTTCAGAAACAGCCATAAAAAGTGTCCATATTACGGCGGTTATAGAACCGTCGTTAATGCTTTAAAAAACCTCCGTTAAGTCCTACTTTTTTACGACAGTTTTTTGGAACCGCCGTAAATTTTAATGGCGGTCGATATAACGCTGGTTCAAAAACTACCATTAAATGTCCCAAAAAACCACCGTAAAAATACTGTTCTGCAGTAGTGATATTATTTCTGCAGTAGCATAAGCTAGGATGCGATATTCAGCCTCAGTGCTGGACCAGGAAACAAAAGTCTACTTTTTAGAGCACAAGAGACAATATTTCTCCCCAGAAAAATATAAAAACTAGTAAAAGATTTCCTGTTATCCAGGTCACCGGCCCAGTCTAAATCTGAAAATCCTATTATATGAGGTTTTATTGTAGTTGATTCCATAACAAACTGTACCAGCGAGATATCGGAGAATTCTCTTGACAGTTCGCCAGTGTGTGCTAAGGGGACAGTACATATATTGGCACACCTTGTTCACACTATAAGAGATGTCATGCATAATGATTGTAATATACTGAAAAGCTCCAACAATACTCATGTAAAATGATGGATCAATAGTTGGTTCTCCTTGGGATTTAGACAGGACATGAGAGACAATCATCGGTGTAGGGGTGGCTTTACCTCCAACCATACCAGCTCTTTCTAAGAGATTTATAATGTACTTTCTCTGATTTAAATGCAAACCTTGAACTGTGTGTGAGATCTCAATACCAAGGAAATGATACAGTTCACCCAAATTCTTTAATAAAAAGTTGAATCAAGATCAGTAATAAGCTGCGTAATTCTGGCTTTGTCTCTTCCCATGACTAAGATGTCATCAACATACACCAATACAAATATGCAGCCAAAGGAAATGTTGGTGTAGAAAAGAGAACTATCAGCCTTTGAAACAGAGAAACTAAATTGAATAAGAACAACTCGCAATTTCCCAAACCAGGATCTGGGAGCCTATTTAAGCCCATAAATTACTTTAGACACTCTGCACACTGATTAGAGTAGATTTGTCCTTATTTTTATTAGCTTTTTAGTTCGTTTTTTTTTTTTGATATAAGTTGGATGATTTAAGCATAATTCCGTAATTTTATAATTCCAGCTTATTTTACCGCATTTTGATCTAAATTAATGCAATTAGGTGATGTTTCGTTGTTTTTCACCTTACAGCTAAGTAACCGGAAGAGTTTAGCGCATAAAAGACGAAGTTTGATGTTCAAGAGTAGAAGAACAAGCTTTCCGGTGAAACGAGTAGCAAACGATCAAGAAATGGAGACCGACGCTCAGTCGCGTCGACTGACGCGACCGTCGACGCTACGTCGACACAAGCCGTGCCAGCGAGCCATGCCCGCGTCGATCGACGCAAGGACGACGCAACGTCGACGCTATGTTCTGAAGCGTCGACGTCGACACAGCAAGGACGACGCAACTTCGACGCTATGTTCTGAAGCGTCGACATCGACACACCAAGGCCGACGCAACGTCGACGCAAAGCTCTGAAGCGTCGATGTCGACGCACCTGCCAGCGACGCGCGCACCCTGCCGACCGCACATGCCGAGCGCTGCCGACCAAGACTGCCGACATCCGCCGAGCACCTGCTCGCGTCAGTCGACGCTCCGTCGACGCGACGGCCCGGAATTCAAAAATTAGGGTTTCTTGTGCGGCWAGACTTGTTTTACTTATAAAAACCCTTCATATTTCGGGTTTTGAAGAGGGCAACAACAGATACAACTATCCTAGGGTATTTTAGCATTAAAACAACAATAAATCCACATCTTATAACAAGATTTGGAGACGCGGATCAAGGATCAAAGTTCTACGCGACCGAAACACCGATTTCGCGCTCGAGAGTCAATCTTCAACCAAGATCAGCGTTCAAACTCCGGAATAGCTGGAGCTTTCATTGCTTTTCGTAGTTACAATAAGTACTCTAAACTTTTAGTTAATTTGCYAGTTAATTGMGTAGTTAAATTCTTAGTTTATTCTAGTTTCAATTAGTTTAATTGTTTCTTATGCTCGTGAGTTGGACARTGATTAATTTAGCTTATTTATGCAATTAGTTTRTGCTCCGTTAATGCTCTTGGATTRGTATGATTCATTTGCTAGTGGTAATCTCTTTAATTCATGCATTAGTTACGTTAATTAGCCTTCAAACTTCGTAGTGTTAATCGATAATTTAGTCGTTACTCTTAGTTGTTAATTTAGAATAATTAGTTAAATAGCTTTAGTATACTGCTTAATTCGTAATTGGTAATCTAGTTAAAGTAATTAGTTTAAATTATCATCTTAGTTTATAATGATCGAATCAATMTTTTCAAACCCCCAAATRTATATGTATGTTATTCGTAATTGAGAAAAACATTGATAGGACCGAACAGTTGTTTCCTCGAGAGATACGACTCGAGTCAAACTCATCACCCTACAGTTACCTCGTACACTT
>BMAC01000660.1:510676-540462 GCA_014905375.1 Phtheirospermum japonicum
CCAGCAAAGGAGAACAAGAAATTCATGGAGCTGTACAATCTCTTGAAGAATGTGAATATAAACCTGCCACTTTTAGAAGTGATCAAGACGATGCCCGCCTACGTCAAGTTTTTTAAGGAACTTGCCTCGCGAGAGAGACGTTTGACGACAACTCAATACGTTCCGTTACCGAAAGAAGTTAGCGCGATTTTCAAGAAGCCGTTACCACCTAAGGAACGCGATCCGGGCAGTTTTTGCATAACGATTTCACTAGACAATGGGAAGAAGGCAGTAGGTATGTTGGACCTTGGAGCAGGCGTTAATCTAATGCCTTATTCGCTTTATCAAGATTTTGATCTTGGACCCCTCAAACCGACAACTATGCGCCTGCAGTTAGCCGATCGCTCGACTCGACGACCGTTAGGAATAGTCGAAGATGTTTTAGTACAAGTTGGGGAGCTAGTGCTTCCCGTTGATTTTGTGGTTATGGACATTGGTGAAGTTCCGACTGAGGACAACGAGCACACCATTCTTTTAGGGCGACCGTTCATGGCAACTTCACATACTCTTATTGATGTTCATAAAGGGAGAATGACGATGACCGTTTTGGGCGAATCAGTGATTTTCTCTCTAAAAGATATTCACAACACTCCCTCTCCTATTATGCAAGAGAAAGATTTTTTCATTGACCCCGTTGCATCATGCGTCAACGAATTACGAGAGATTGCAACTTTGAACAGGTTGGGCAACGGGGACGAGGCTGAATTTTCTACCGAGGGAAGGGCTAAACGAGTCAATTCAAGTAAGAGGTACGACGAGTTTGAGGAGCCTATGCACTTAAGTGGAGAAGAATTGATCGAGCTGTTGGGAATTGACATACGCGACATCGTGGCGGAATTTGGAGACAATTTTGATAAGGAGTGTTCGCACAAATCCGAGCAGAAGGTGGAGTCGAAACCACCAATAAATCGTTCAAGGCACAAGGGCGAGGCTTATTTCAAGGAYTGGACRAGAGATATGAAGAATTCAAGGAAGGTTCGCACGAGTGAAGTCAAGAGCTCGCAATTTGAAATTGGAGACTTAGTCTTGCATAATAACGAACGTAAGTATGACCCAGCCGATTTTGGAGCTTCATGGAGCGGACCATTCTCAATTACAGAAGTTGACGAGTACGGCGTAGCCACGTTGTACGATGAGACTGGCAAATCGTCCTTTCAAGCTCACAAGCATAGATTGAAGCTTTATCATGACGGACGAGGTAAAAATGGCAATCGCGAGATGGTGGAGTTTGGAGATCCACCGTACTTAGGGAGATAAACGAGCAAGAAAGCGTCGAGCAAGCGACGTTAAAATTTGCGCTTCTCGGGAGGCAACCCAAGCATTTGTATCCTTTTGTACTTTATTTCTATTTTATTTAATTTTTTTTTTATTTTTGGTTTTTATTTGTTTAAGAACAGTTGGAGAACTCGGACGGGGAGAATTTATCGAACGAGCGAAGGAAAATACGCCCAGGATCCCGCCTACTTCAACGCCGAGAATGCTCGCATCGGTCGACGCAGCGTCGACGCAAAGCGCCGAAGAATCACGCTCTGTCGCGTCGACTGACGCGGCGTCGACGCTACGTCGACGCGACCCGCGGACCGGCCTAGAAACGTTTAAAAATCAGATTTTTGGCCCACGACCCGACCCATGCTCGGTTGACCCGTGGGAAACCCAGAAAACACCCTTAAAAACAGCCCCTCCCTCTCCTTTTCTCACTTTTCATCCTTTTTCTAACTTGAGATTTTGATTTTCTTACTCTTTTTCAAGTTTTTAAAATTTTCAGATATACGAGCGCTCCAACGATCAAAAACTCAGGAATTCAACCCATTACCCAGAAATTTGATCAACCAACTTTCATACAAGGCAATTCTCCGAAACGATCTAGGTGGAGTTGAAGCAATTTCGGGAAATTCCGGGCAATTCTTGCGTTTTTGCGTTAAATTGACGAGTTACTTCGCTTGAAACTATCTTGGGATCGTATTTTTGTAGTTGTTGGTTGTGTGGGAAGTTTTTGGTGCAAGGTTTGTTGAAATTCTTAGTTGGTTGAACACGCACGCCAAGTGTTCGACGAAATTCCCCAAAGAGCAAAGGTCTTATTTTTCAAGGTTTTTCAACCCCGTTCAATTTCGTATTGTTAATTATGTCTCGAGCGGGAAAACGCAAGGATATCTCGGGGAAATACAACACACCGTTCCCAATTCTTGATAAAAAAGAAGGCGACATGTTTAAGAACATTCGAAAATGGGGATTTGCTACGCACCGGACTTTGAACGTCCAAGGAATTGCGGATGAGGCCTCGAATGGGTCGGAGCACCACACCGACCTTTCACGTTATGTCGATGGCCTCGGATGTGGGTACTTTGCCCAAATGCATTTGCCCGGTTTTCGAGAACTCATGCTCGAGTTCTTCTTGACTTTGGCGATTCGGAACAACGAGACGTTCTCTTGCCGGCTAGGAGGGAATGATGTGGTTGTCGACGAGGAGGTTTTCGGCAATATTTTCGGATTCCCGACCGTAGGGGACCACCCGGTTGGAGTTCAGGGCTTCGATTTAGCCTCTTTTGGGGGGATGATCACCGGGGGCAACACGGGGGATTGCAAGAGATTTCCTTGCTCGAGAATTCGAGACGACGCCCTCTATGTCGCGTACAAGATCCTCGCCCACATCATTCTTTGCAAGAACAAGGCCACCTATGCGACCAAAGCCGAGCTTTTTGTTCTTCAGTGCCTCGTTGATGGTCGTCAAGTCCGGTTGTACCCACTTATTTTGTTAGGGCTTTACAACGTCACCAAGGGTACTCCGGGGAGCAAGTCGCCACTTCTCTCGTTTGCACCATATGTTACCGGCCTCGCCCGTCACTTCGGGTTTGATCCGGCTGGAAGCGGACTTAGCCCGCTTGGGACCTCTTCACTACCACTCGCGCGTGCGCCGGCACCCCGAGTGAGGTCCTCGACTAGAGGAGGGTCTTCGTCTCGATTACACGACGAAGACGATGATGGCGATGAGGACAGGGAGCAAGCCCGCCGTTCTACTTCTGGCCCGAGTCCCGATTGGGGGCAATTTTTCGAGGAAAATCGAGCCATGTTCTGAAGCAAGCCGTGCCAGCGATCCATGCCCGCGTCGATCGACACAAGGACGACGCAACGTCGACGCTATGTTCTGAAGCGTCAATGTCGACACACCAAGGACGACGCAACGTCGACGCTATGTTCTGAAGCGTCGACGTCGACACACCAAGGCCGACGCAACGTCGACGCAAAGCTCTGAAGCGTCGATGTCGACGCACAACGTCGACGCACCTGCCAGCGACGCGCGCACCCTGCCGACCGCACATGCCGAGCGCTACCGACCGAGACTTCCGACATCCACCGAGCACCTCCTCGCGTCAGTCGACGCTACGTCGACGCGACGGCCCAGAATTCGGAAATTAGGGTTTCTTGTGCGGCAAGACTTGTTTTACTTATAAAAACCCTTCATATTTCGGGTTTTGAAGAGGGCAACAACAGATTTAGCATTAAAACAACAATAAATCCACATCTTATAACAATATTTGGAGACGCGGATCAAGGATCAAAGTTCTACGCGACCGAAACACCGATTTCGCGCTCGAGAGTCAATCTTCAACCAAGATCAGCGTTCAAACTCCGGAATAGCTGGAGCTTTCATTGCTTTTCGTAGTTACAATAAGTACTCTAAACTTTTAGTTAATTTGCYAGTTAATTGMGTAGTTAAATTCTTAGTTTATTCTAGTTTCAATTAGTTTAATTGTTTCTTATGCTCGTGAGTTGGACARTGATTAATTTAGCTTATTTATGCAATTAGTTTATGCTCCGTTAATGCTCTTGGATTRGTATGATTCATTTGCTAGTGGTAATCTCTTTAATTCATGCATTAGTTACGTTAATTAGCCTTCAAACTTCGTAGTGTTAATCGATAATTTAGTCGTTACTCTTAGTTGTTAATTTAGAATAATTAGTTAAATAGCTTTAGTATACTGCTTAATTCGTAATTGGTAATCTAGTTAAAGTAATTAGTTTAAATTATCATCTTAGTTTATAATGATCGAATCAATATTTTCAAACCCCCAAATATATATGTATGTTATTCGTAATTGAGAAAAACATTGATAGGACCGAACAGTTGTTTCCTCGAGAGATACGACTCGAGTCAAACTCATCACCCTACAGTTACCTCGTACACTTGCGAGCAAACTGACGTGCTTTTAAATTATTTAAACGGGGTACATAAAAGTTTGATTCACACACCCGGAGTCTATTATTATCCTGTTCAAAACCAGGTGGTTGATCCATGAAGATCTCCCTGTCCAGCTCTCCATTCAAAAAGGCATTATTAACATCCAACTGATTTACTGACCAATTACAGTTGACAGCTATAGAGAGAACAATTATAATAAGTGGTAGCTTTCACAACAAGGCTGAATGTTTCAGAAAAATCAAAACCTGGCACTTGATTGTACCCTTTAGCGACTATTCTGGCCTTATACCGAGCTATCATCCATCAGCATGAGTTTTCAGTTTGAACACCCACTTACAACCAATCAAAGACTTGCCTGGAGGTAGCTCGGAGAGAGACCAGGTCTGATTCTTAATGAGAGCTACATACTCTTCACATATAGCAGCTTTCTATTTGGGATGAGTTAAGGCTTCAATATAGGAGGATGGCACTTTGAAATCAAGGAGTTGCGTGTTGAGAACCTTGGGCTTGTAAATTCCTGTTATAGCTCTTGTTATCATGTGGTGTTTTCTTGTAAAAGGATTAACACCTATTCCATAAAGAAAAGAAGAAGTATGTGTAGGACTCATAAGTGGTAATTCAACAGTGAGAGGAATAGTTGAGAGACTGGAAGATAGTGAGATTTGCTGATGTATAGGACTGGACTGATGTGACATATGAGGTTGCAGATGATAGTGGGGAGGTCGCAGATGATAGTGGGGAGGTCCTCCCTCTTCTTCAGTCAGTCAACCCGAGTCGCTGCTTGGGGAACTGTTACAAGAGGAGGTGGACCAAGTATAAATGGTTGATTATGAGGTTGTGGTGAGGTCGCTTGCGACTGTGGTGAGGTCGCATATGATTATTGTGAGGTCGCTGACGTTGTAGTAGCTTGGGGAACTGTTATAAGAGGAGGTGGACCAAGTATAGATGGTTGACTATTTGAGCAGGAGTGAGGTCTAGAATTCTTGGAAAAGGGAAATTTGAGCTCATCAAATATCACATTTCTGGTGATTATGACCTTATCATTTGGTAGTAAAACTTTAAATCCCTTATAGTGTCCACTGTAACCAATGAAGGTACAAGTTTGAGACCTTAATTGGAGTTCTTGTTTATTGAATGGTCTAAGATGAGAGTAATAGAGACACCCAAAGGGTTTATGATGAGTGTAGCTGAGATTTTTATTTAGTAAGAACTGATGAGGACTTTTGTATTGAGTGTTTTTAGAGGGTAGTTTGTTGATGAGATAAGCAACAGTGGTAAAGGCATCATCCCAATATTTGATAAGTAAATGAGAGTGAGAAAGAAGAGAGAGTATTTTTTCAACAATGTGTCTATATTTTCTTTCTTCGGGACCATTTTGTTCGGGGGTGTAAGGGCAAGAGATTTTATGATATATCTTAGAGGAGCGAAATAGGTTTGTGAGAGCTATGAATTCTCCCCCTCATCACTTTATACCGACTTTATTCTAGATTGAGATTAAGTGAGGATGAGATTCTGTAAGTGGGTGAAAGCATTAATCACATCAGATTTGTGTTTCAGCAGATAGATCCAAGTATATCTAGTATAATGATGGGAAAAAAACTTTTTGCCCCCCAGACTATTTTGATTTTTACAGTTTACCATACGAACTTTTTTGAGGGACAAACTACCATCTGAACTTTGCGCGAATTGCAAGTTACCCCCTCAAACCAGAAATTGAGTGGTTTTGTACACATCACCCAGTTTTATCAAGGGTACTTCGGTCATATCACTCCTTATTTCTGGTTTGATCAAGAACAATCCCCCAATTCACTCCTCTACCCTCGCCTCTGTTTTCACCCCCTTCACCACCAATGCCTCGGTTTTTGCCCCCTTCACTACCGCCGCATCTGTTTTTGCCTCCTTCACCATTGCCGCCTCGGTTTCCACCCCCTCCAATATAGTGATTAGCACTAATTTGTATTAATTTTAGTAGGTATTTTAGTTTATTTTTCTTATTATTTTTTGTATAAGTTGGATAGATTAAGCTTAAATTCGTATATTTGTACTTCCATCTTATTTTACCGCCTTTTGATCTAGATTGATACAAATAAGTGATTATTTATGGTTTTTCACTTTATAGCTAAGTTACCGGAAGAATTAGCACTTTAGAGATGAAGTATGATGATCGAGAGGCAAATATCAAGCTTTCCGGCGAAGAAGTAGCAAGAATTTGAAGCTGCCAGTTTTCTATAACGGTTATTCTGCTGGAACAGTTATAGTATCCTTGAAGGACAGAGGCGCTGACGGTAGCTTTCTATAACGGTTACTACCACTACCTTATCGTTAACACTGCCGTTAAAAAGGCCCAGAACCGATATAAAAGCCTGATTTCGGCCCAAAATCATCCCAAAACTATAAATACCCCCATAATTCGGATTTCAAGCATAGTTTAGGTCACTTTTCCTACTTTTTACTTTTTCTAGGGTTTCTAAGGCCTCTTAGGGGCTGACAACCCCAGCGAGTGCCGAGTTGTTTTTAGTTTCTCCTCATAATTTCTTAGATTTAGTTCTCTAGTTTTAGATTAGTTTAGATTAGCTCTTAGATAGTTTAGATTAATGTTAGTTCGTGGATTTCTACACCAAAACGCTGCAGATCTTCATAGTTTAATTAGTAAGTTCTTATTTTCTTATGCTCTTAGTTTAATTAATAATTATTATATCCATGAAGAAAATTTCTTGTGATTGTGTTGAGATTGGGATGATGATTTTGTTAATGTTAGTAGGCTAGATCTAATGGGTCTAGAGCCTATATTCGTTGTGAACCATCAATTGGATTTCCCCAAGCGATCGTGGAGACGAATCGAAGCTCTAGAACCCTAGTTTTCTTAAATCGTTTTAAATTATTTTAATTAATAATACTCCCTAGATTTAATTTTATTGTTCTTAGGTAAATTAATCTTAGATTTAAATAATTTAGATAATTAAATTCTTAGTTTAAATAATTTTTAGATTTAGTTAATTAGATCATAACTTAGATAATCTAGTTTTAATTAGTTTAATTAATTTCTAGTTCATAAAACAAATCAAACAAAACCCCAATCTTGTGTTATTATTATTTTTTTCTTATTCATGAACAACAAACACAAAAGGAACTTCCGAACCTAGTTTTTCTTGAGAGACGATTCGGTTCAACTTACCAACCTACACGCGATCCCGTTCTCTTGCGGGCGAGCTTTTAAATTTTTGACAAATATTTATAAGTAGGTATACAAAAGTTCGAATCAAAATTTTGGCACCGTTGTTGGGGAAAACTAAAGGTTGTGATATTTTTGTTTGTTCGTCGTATCCCTGTTTGTGTTTTTATTTTCGTTTCGTTTATCTTTAGTGTTTATTTGTGATTTTTTTTTTGTTTTATTCATTTTTATTATTTTTCACCGGTGCGTTTAATCTTGTGTGTTGAGTGTTGTGTTTGCAAGGTACGTCTACAACCAAAATCCAAGATTTTTCAAACCGTTTTTCAAAAAATATAAAAAAATAAAAATTTCGAAAATTAAAAAAAAAATTAAAAAAATAAATTCGAAAATATTGTTTTAATTTAAAAATATTTATTTTTCGAAATCCAAAAAAAAATCGAAATGAATTTTTTATTTTATTCCTTTCAAAAAAAAAAATTCGAACATATTATTTTTAATTAAAAATTTTTATTTTTCGAAATTAAAAATAAAAATAAGAAAAATTAAAATCGTAAATTTTATTTTTATTTTAGAAATTATTATTTTTCGAATTTCAAAAAAAAATCAAAAATTGTTTTTAAATATTTTTATTTATTTAAAGTTTTCAAATTAAAAAACAAAATGTATTACTCGTACGATGAACCACCGTTCGATTGGCGTCGTGAGCTTCGACCGGCTATTCCATTGAGAGACGCAATGAAGAATTACTTTCCCGACGAGTACGACCGATTGAATCTCCCGATTTTCTATGGGCTTCGGCACGAGGATCTGTTTAAATTCATCGAAACGTACGAGGACATCACCGAGAATTCTCCTCTTCTAGGGCTTACTAGGGAGCAAGTGCGGTTGCAACTCTTCACTTTTGCGCTAAAGGATCGAGCAAAGGAATGGTTATTGAAGCTAGAACCCGATTCCTTGAAAACATGGGATGAAGTAATCGGCAAGTTCATGAGGAAGTTCTACGTGCCTAATGTAATATGTAATCGTTGTGGATACCGAGGACATATGGCGAAAGAATGTTTAGTATTATTTTACGAGGAGCCACAGGAGGAAATTGTCGCCGTCCAAGATTATACTAGTTACGATTCTTATGCCCCTCCCAATATAATCCTTCCTATCCTAGCTATGAAGATTCCCAACCATATGATCAATTAGTAGTGGAGCAGCAAGATCAAGAAGCTGAGATCGTTAGTTTTCAAGACGACATTGTCCCATTGACCAAACAAGAAGATGATCCTGTTAAGACTATGGACCCAATTTCTGAGTCTATGCGTCAAGCTCGTGAGTCTATGCGTCAAAGTTTTGAGAATATGGAGATGATGCTGGCTCAAATGATAGCTTCTGTAAAGGAATTATTGAACAAGGGGGATGAAGTACCGATTTGTGATGTGATGGAGCCCACCATGGATGTAGAGGAATTGAGTGTGGAAGATCGTTTGGAAGATACTTGTGAGGAAGAGATTAGTGAGGAATTGGTTGAAATCACTCCCCCGATGCTAATTGATTTAGACAAGGATATTGGGGCATTGCCATTGGAGCTTAATGTGGATCTTACGTATTCAAGTTTTCTTAATTTTTATGCAGGCAATGAGATGGAGACTAATTTGGGAAAGATACATATGGAGGATAAATTTGAGAATACGGTGGAGATCGACCCTCTTGAGCTTTTGAATATTTTATGAAGGATGATGAGGAGGCGTTGCCACTGGAGTATCCAAATGATGTTGGAGATTCAAGGTCGTCGGAGTTCAATGAGAATGGAGGAGTCGAGGTGCCCGATATGGAGAAAAGTGAGATCATCGAGACGTATGGAGATCCACCCGATGATTTAATTTATATTGAAATGGAGGTGGTGGATGAATTTCTGGAGAAGGAAGAGGTGATCGAGCCTCTTATCAAGCCACCCAAGGTGTTGATCGAGGATGAGACTGAAAAGGTGGTTGAGGTAGTCGAAGAAATTCCCCCTTCCCTTTGCCCTTTCATAGATTTTAATTATTTTCAAGTTGTTGAGGGGGATAATAAGGAATTGAAGGAGTTCGGAGTATTCGAAGGATTTTCCGTTTGTTCAACGGATTTCGTAGTTTTTAAAAAAGTACAGGATCACCTTTTGCCAAAATTTTCTTTTAATTTGTTCGTGGTGTTAAATTATTCACTTTTTCGACCTCCGAAGCGAATTGGAGTTCTGTTCCTACGAATTGTTGTCCGTGCACGCTTTGAGAGTTTTAAACGCCCATGCTTACTATTAGAGAATACTAAGGCATGGCACGATCGTCACTTGTTTCTGGATCCATGATAGCATCGTCCGTAGAAGGCGTCAAGCTTTCGACGTTAAACAAGCACTTCTTGGGAGGCAACCCAAGTGTTTGATTTCTTTTTCCTTAGCTTTTATTTTTTATTTTCATTTATTTCTTTTAATTTATTAGCTGTGTCTATGCTTTGGTACATTTATGCTGTGTTGATGTGCAGGAAATATTGAAAAAAATCGCCAAAACTGGGAACCTAGCGGTTACTGTAATCGCTAGGGGTTACCGTTAGCAGTCCAGGTGATTAACGATAGAGACCAGCTGCTAACAGGATGCTGGGGGAGTAACAGTTAGGGGATAACGATAAACTAGCGTTGCCTTACTGCTAAGGGTAACTGCTAGCGTGGCAGATTTGTGCGAATTTTTGAAAAAAAAAACGAGCTGAATTTTGATGCTGTTAATCAAGCAATTTCCAATCACGGGATTAAAGACGAAGGATGATTGCACATATCTATTTGGATATTTGGAGAAACTCGACCATTACTTTTCAGGGACGTTTTCTTACTCCTTTCCTCATTTGATTTTCTTTTCTTTATATTTAGGGCAATCAGGAGATTGCGGGATTTTTAGAAGGGGGTGGTTGAGTATAAATTATATTCTTAAAAATATGTGCAATTTAAAAAAAATCATGATTTGTAATGCTAAATTTTAAACGTGATTAATTGTTATTTCTGCGCTGAATTATGTTTGTCTGGCTTGCCTTTCGAAGTTTAATTAAGTATGATTTGAGGTTCTTGTGTTTTGAGCGTGTATAAGTGCATAAAATTTTCAACACTATTATTTATATATTGTAAAATGGTACTTGGACGCAACTGATTTCGCAAAACCCAAAAAGTAACGTCAATTCAAAACTTTTTCATGCAAAAAGCCTGTGAGTAGCCTGAGTGTTTATCATCTTTGCATGTGCTTGAATGAGTTTCTAATTTGAGATCTCTTTGAAACCGCTATGTGTAGTTGACTTTGAACATGACGTTAAAGCACAGAAAAAACCCTATTTCCGACCATATCCATAAATTTTAGCCACTATAAATCCGAAAGAGCCAATCATAGCCAAATTATCCATGCCTATAGCCCTAAGTGATTTTATTAAGTCGACTCCTACAAACCCATTAAAAGCATGGGGTAGGAGTTAGTTAATTTTTATTGGTTATTAGTGTTGTGGAATTTTTATAAGGGATTTATGATTTTGTAATAATATTAAGAACCACCATCCTTGAAAAAAAAAAAGAGAGAGAGAGAGACCCCATAAAAAAAATAAAAAAATAAAAGGGGAAAAAAAAGAATACCCATAAAAAAATAAAAAAGGGGGGAAGAAAAAAAAAGAAAAGAAGAAAAAAGAAGGTTAGTGGATAGTGTTGATTAATTGCCTACGCGGCAAATGAAGGCTTGTGTTTTATTGTTTATTTTCTTGAAGCCTAATATTTAGAAGGCAAAAGAGTTGTGTAAGAAGCACATTATAAGTTTCAATTGTGTTTAAGTGGTTTGAGCTTCAAGTCGGTTTTAAAGTATTGAGTTGAGAAATACCCTAAATCTTAAGGCTACGTTATGAGAGTTTAGTGAGGTTTTTCTTTTGAACGGGGTGAAGCAAGTTGCTTCGTGATTAGATTAGGTTGGGTGAGTTAGCCACACGACTTATATATTCCATACCCGTCAAAAGAGCCTTACATTACAACCCGAAAAGACCTTTTCCGATTCTTAGTTCGACAACACACTTAATTTGCGATTGAAAAGAGATTAATTTTCCATTCTTATTTATTGTGCATGCATTTGTATGATTTGAGTGTATACACGTCCCATGCAGCAATGCTTGAGTGCTTTTGAGTGAACACCCATATATATTTCCCTTTTGAGAGGATGCATGAATTTGATTTTGGAGCGATAATATAATAAGGGTGGAGTGTTTGAAGTTGCGTTGCTTGTATCTATATTTTCAAAATTATGTATGTAGCACGACACGACTCCTTGCTTGGACTTATTTTCATTCTTGTTATACTTTGAAAACTATCGTTTGTTCGAGGACGAACAAACCAATAAAGCGTGGGGTAGTTGATTAGCACTAATTTGTCTTGATTTTAGTAGGTATTTTAGTTTATTTTTCTTATTATTTTTGGTATAAGTTGGATAGATTAAGCTTAAATTCGTATATTTGTACTTCCATCTTATTTTACCGCTTTTTGATCTAGATTGATGCAAATACGTGATTATTTGTGGTTTTTCACTTTATAAGCTAAGTAACCATAAGAATTCAGCACGTTAGATATGAAGTATGATGATCGAGAGGCAAATATCGAGCTTTCCGGCGAAGAAGTAGCAAGAATTAGAAGCTGCCAGTTTTCTATAACGGTTATTCTGCTGGAACCGTTATAGTATCCTTGAAGGACAGAGGCGCTGACGGTAGCTTTCTATAACGGTTACTACCACTACCTTATCGTTAACACTGCCGTTAAAAAGGCCCAGAACCGACATAAAAGCCTGATTTCGGCCCAAAATCATCCCACAACTATAAATACCCCCCATAATTCGGATTTCAAGCATAGTTTAGGTCACTTTTCCTACTTTTTACTTTTCCTAGGGTTTCTAAGACCTCTTAGGGGCTGACAACCCAACGAGTGCCGCGTTGTTTTTAGTTTCTCCTCATAATTTCTTAGATTTAGTTCTCTAGTTTTAGATTAGTTTATATTAGCTCCTAGATAGTTTAGATTAATGTTAATTCGTGTATTTCTACACCAAAACGCTGCGGATCTTCATAGTTTAATTAGTAAGTTCATATTTTCTTATGCTCTTAGTTTAATTAATTATTATTATTTCCATGACGAAACTTTCTTGTGATTGTGTTGAGATTGATTGTTAATGTTAGTAGGCTAGATCTAATGGGTCTAGAGCCTAGATTCGTTGTGAACCATCAATTGGATTTTCCCAAGCGATCGTGGAGACGAATCGAAGCTCTAGAACCCTTTTCTTAAATCGTTTTAAATTATTTTAATTAATAATAATCCCTAGATTTAATTTAATTGTTCTTAGGTAAATTAATCTTAGATTTAAATAATTTAGATAATTAAATTCTTAGTTTAAATAATTTTTAGATTTAGTTAATTAGATCATAGCTTAGATAATCTAGTTTTAATTAGTTTAATTAATTTCTAGTTCATAAAACAAATCAAACAAAACCCCAATCTTGTGTTTTTTTTTTTCTCATTCATGAACAACAAATACAAAAGGAACTTCCGAGCCTAGTTTTCCTTGAGAGACGATTCGGTTCAACTTACCAACCTACACGCGATCCCGTTCTCTTGCGGGCGAGCCATTAAATTTTTGACAAATATTTATAAGTAGGTGCACAAAAGTTCGAATCATATAGTCGCCCTATGTTTCCGCCCCCTTCACCACCACAACCTCTATTTCAGCCACCTCCACTACCGCTGCCTCTATTCCCACCCCCTTCACCACCACCGCATTGATTTCCACCACCTCCACTACCGCCACCTCGGTTCCCGCCACCTTCACCACTGCCACCTCTGTTTTTGCCCCCTCCACTGCCGCCTCGGTTTTTGCCACCACCGCCTATCATCCGACGTCGATCTCTGTAGTATCCGGATCTCTTCCTACGCCACCGAATCACAATGAAACCCCTTCGCCGCTCAGCGTCAGAGACCCTCGCCTCCTCCCACGCCGACGCCTACTCATCCGCTGCCACCATCTTTGATAGACAATCTATCGCAGAACTAAATTGAAAGATTTTTCAAACACGTGATGGATGTCTACACGGATATCCTCGAATTCGCCAAATAGTTGGCTAACGAAAACTGCGAGATCCACGTTTTTGGTCTGTGCGAGGGTGTATCTGCTTCCTTAAATCAAAGATTGACAAACTTAAAGAGTGGTTCGAGGAGGATAGATATTGCGTTGAAGTGGTCATGTATCGAGCAGAAGAGCGCAGGCACACCGCCGAAGAGATCCTTAAGATTATCCATGTGGGTTTGAGTGCCTCTCACGAGCAAGTCGTGTCCCTAACCTGCGTGATGGAGTTCATGCAGTATGAATCTTTTGATGGGATAGGGAAGACTTGATTGAATGTAGGACATTAGGGGATGATGAGTATCAGTGTGATCAGATGTCGGTGATCACCTGTGATAACTTTGTCCTTATCATAAACAAAGCCATCGTAAACATGGAAGACAGTGGATTATCAAATGACCTGGGAAGCTTGTCTCCTAGAAAAGGGAGAGCCTCAAAGAGCTTCAGCTAAAGTTGAGTGAGAAGACTATGTCGTCAACTACCCTTAACATGGGGATAGATAGAGATATTATCCCAGTTGATGCATAGAGACATTTTCCCTAAGCACGTAGCCCCTAGTTCTAATGACATTGTTGACACTATCTCGGTTGATCGAGATGCTAGCCCTAGAAATTTTAACCCTTTCGTCCATTCTGATGTAGTCATTTGTTTCATCGTCTAGCTTTTTATTGACCCCGTGATGGGCCCAACGATGGATACCTCCTCCACCGACCAATTTGTTATTTGGGAAAATCCCAACTTGATACACAATTGAACAAATATAATTCCATTTAATCACTCTAACTCTTCTATTCCCATTAAGTCAAATAAGTCCTAGTAAATCATAAATTACCATATAAATTATCTATAATGCCCTAGTCTAATACATAACTTATTTATGTTATCCATGGTAAGTAGTGTCAACTATCCAATTAACCTTATTTAACTTTCTGCTGAATCACCTCAATTTGCAAAGTGATAAGTAAAGAAAAAATCAATAATAATCCCCTCTTTTCTACACAACGCCCAATATAAATTTTTGTCAGTGTGTAGTATGGAATTTTACTATACTAGTATGTGAATTTTTTTATAATGGTATTTTATTCTACTTGTACAAAACAATATAGTAGTACAAAATTAAATTAACAATTGATTTTTTTCAATAAAATAAAAACTTCATACTATAATTACAACCATTTTTTATATATAATCCTTGTTGAGAAATAACTAGTATACAATTATATCTTTATAAGTAGTATGTAATTCAATTTCATTACTAGTAGTATGTAATTCAATTCAAAAGTAGTATGTAACTCGAAGTGCAGAAGAATTGCAAAGTAGTATGTAATTCAATTTCATTACTAGTAGTATGTAATTCAATTCAAAAGTAGTATGTAATTCAATTCATAAAATAGTGCAGTATGCAATTTTAATTAATTATTATTAAATTAATACTGGGTTTACAATATTAATTTTAAATAATTATTATTAAATTCAATTCATAAAATAGTAGTTTATAATTTCATGTCACCTATCCACTTTATCCCACAAATGTTGGGTTTACAAAATTATGAACTACTCAGTTTTTTTTTTTTTTTTGTGTGTGTGTGTTTTTTAGAGAATATGAAAAAATAATCATACATAGAATGCAAAACATGGAGAATTATCTACTAACCTKATTTTCAAACTAAATTACTACTGATTTCAAATAATATAATTATGTAATTACTACTAAACTAGTATTGAATTACTACTAGCTTTTAAATTGATTACTGCTAATAATGCTCCACACTTATGAGATTACAATTGTAACTACTACTTTTTTAAGATGACCCTTTCCCAAATATTAAACACGCTTGGACTTTCCATTTTCTTACTCTCGTATGATAAAAGAGGGTAGTATGGTACAATTAGAGTTGAGTTGGAGTTAATGGGAAGATAGACTTTGACTTGAATTAATTGGGATAATAATTTTATCTTTTAGTCTAGATGGGAATTGCCCCTTGTTATTTTGCCTCCTCTTAATGCTGCCTTTTGATTTATTATCTTTGACTACCTTAAAGACATTAATTCTTACTTGCTTTTGGATTTTTCTAGCTTGCTATTTTTTGTGACCAAGATGGTCTCTAATGGAAAATTCATTTTATTTACTTAACTTTTATTTTGTATTTTTGTTATGATTGATCGTCGATGTTTGCCTTTTATTCTGAACACCATAAGTGTACATGTTTTGATAGTATGAGCAAGTTTGTATTCCAAATGGACTAATTAACTATTTAAATGAGTACCATAATTATAGTAGCACGAATTATATTTAGTTAATATAGTAAAGATACTTTTATTAATTAAACTAATAATAATAATAATAATAATAATAATAATAATAATAATAAAACTAAATAAAAAGGAATGAGAGATACACGAAGGGATGTGGATGATCTTAGACAATGATCTCAATTGATCACTTTTTAGTTTTATGATAAATAACGCTTTAATCAAAAGTATCATCCTATAAGACTTTGTGAGATTAACCCGTACTCCAGTTACGAAAGTAAAGGTGCTTATACTAAATTATCCACATTTATGTACTTCAGCTTATAGACCTCTCATACAACATACATAATTCAACTAAAAAAAGGATCCTAAGATTATAATAGCTTTTGTTATACGGATGAACATCTCGTACTCCATCTATGTCGCCTATATTATTGCCTATATTATCACGCCACATTCGTATTGATTCAATATTCTCAATTAAATATAAATAGTGTCCAGTGGCTTGAAAGAACTAAAAAAAAAAAGGATAGAACTAATAGTTATTTGAAGAATGAATAAATTAAATACATTACAATCATCAAACAAAGTATTCAATCTACTCCTATATCCAAAATCAAAGAGATTAGTCAAGTATGATCAAAATAAAACACATAAAAATGTTCGTACAATACATGATCAACTAAAGTGTACAAAAGATATATAAAACCGTTGCGAATCAGGATGATATGTTTGGCCTTCGTCGTCTCTTCTCGTGGATTGATGGATGATACTCGTCTCCCGCGCCTCTCATTCCTCGGGCTCACTCTCGAGTTCTTTCCACCAAAATTAGCCTCAAGTCCCTTACATGGCGTATTGTATGATATATAAGATGATATTTTTGTGGTTGAATGAATGGGGTATTTATAGGACTCCTTTTAAGAATTTTAAACCCAATTCTCATCTTGAAACTATTTGCAACCGCACACCAACTTTTGGTCCTCAAAACTACCAACTTGGGCTTAAGTTTATTCATAATAGTTGGTGCCCTTTCTCTTAGCTTTATATGGACACTTGAATCACCTTATTTGAACTTTGTATGAGAGGTTTATGGCCTATATACTAAAACTTTAACCATTATTAAGTACACATTGGTGTACAATATATCATACACCCATAAATGAATATTTAATATAATGGAGAAATACATTTATACGACTGACTGTACCTCTGTTACGTGTTCATCTCTATTATAAAAAATCTAGATTTATCACATTGAAATTGATATTTTATCATATTAAAAATGATTAAAATATATTTACATTTATGAGCACTGAGATAGACATTTATCATATATGAGATTTTAAAACTATGTAGATTAATCTTTATCAATACATATATCAATATTTTTACGGGTTCATAAGTTTGTATTTGAAGATGTTCTATCTACATGATACAGCGTACACCGGGGTATATCTAATAATTTACCCAAAAACTACTCAAAATTTGTGTCTTCAAGCGTCGGTGCAACTTTTGGCTCTCGAAATGTCTGAATTAGGTTTAGATGCCTTCTTAAGAGTAGTAACCATATTTATTAGATTTTCATGGCCAACCGTTATTAGGTACACCTAGGTGTACGCTGTAATATACACCCATAGATGAACATTAAATACAACACAAATGTATATTAGTACAATTGATCGTATATCTATTACGAACTCATCAATGTTATGAAGATTTTCATATTTAATCATATTAAGACTCTATTTATCATATTGGAAATAATTAATAAATACACACACATTTATGGGAACCAATATTGATATTTATCCCAATGGAGATGTACTTTTATCAGAATGGCCATGAACATTTTTATCACAACGAATATGAATATTTTTTGCATGTTACGTTTTTATAAATGTAGATTTATCATAGTAAAGATGAAAACTTATCATAAAAAGTATAGACGAACATTCATCACATTGGAGATATTTTTTTTACCCAGGTGTATGGTAAAATGTACATGTGGGTGTACCTAGTAAATTGCCTTTGTGGAAACTTGAATAATCTCAATTGGACTCCATATTAGAGAGTTATGGCACAAATGCGAAAACTGGTCTATAATCATCTTATACACGAAAATTGCCATAATTAAGTCATCTTGACTTTTATCTCTACACCACATATTTCCACATTCATGGGCCCATTTCAACTTTTTTTTCATCATCGTGCATCATTTGGTCGCCTGAATTAAGGTTGCAACACTCTTTCCCCAAAAAGGCTAAAAACCTATTATTTTTCTATGAAAAATAAAAAAACACCAAAATTACCAGAAGTATAATATATTTCAAGAAATAAGTGAATCAAGGAAAATCACTTGAAAAGCATACGTTAAGCCACTAGAATGCTATAAAATATATTGATAAAAATACATAATTTTATATGTGAACAAAACCCTCAAACTTAAAAATCGGTAGTCCCGCACAATGCACTAAAATCTTAAAATTCGCATATGCAAAAGAGATTAACAGTCAAGATGCAATCAAGGAAAAATCATGCAACACCAATCAAAACCAAGTTACCTAGTAGACGAGCTCATGAATTCTCCAAAATTCGAGCGATCCTCACCAAATTCATAGATGATGGCATTCACAATCCTCAACTTTTCTCTCTATCTTTTTTTTAATAAATGAACGAAGAGAGTTTATAATATACTTTCTTTTATTACAATGTACCAATACATAAAATCCACCAAATAGCTAACATAAATTGCCAATAATCTTTTTTCATGTCCCATACATATCTAGTCATTGACCAAGACCGAAGACAAGTTCTACTGAACCCCCACATAATGAACAACTCACTCAAATAGACATATTTTCAAAATATTTTTAATAGGATTTATATGAACTCACAAACTAACTCCAATCAATCCACAAATTCAAAGATAATTGTTATCCATCATTGACTCGACTACAAGACTCCTCAATTCTCAGCATCAAGTAAACACAATAATCCCTCAAATGGTCTCTTGATTCCAACCTGTTGACGAATTTATTTTTGGCAATAATTTCTATTTTGTTATTTGCCTTTCTTGGGCACAAAATAAGTTAGGAAACTAGATTTAGGACTTTATTTGTTTCCTAGTTAATGTTTAAGACTTTAGTTAGTTTCCTAGATTGTGTTTAGGATTTGTTTTACTTGTTTACCAAGTTTAGGATTCTAGGATTTTCTATTTAAGACAAGGGATTACTAAGCTTGGAGGCACGATCTTTTACGAACGGATTTCTGAAGCAGAGCACGAAGCAAGACGCACGAGAAGCGAAGAACACGAAGACTACTTGGATCCATTGTTCGAGATCGACAAGCTATTCGAAGTTGCGTGACCAATGGAGAAGAGCTTGTTCAACCTAGGCGACAAGTATTTAGTATCATGTGTTTTGATACTTTAGTTTTCATATATTACTTAATATTTTTGTATTGATCGAAACACAAGAAAATAATATAGTTTTCGGGTTTGTACACCCAAGTTCACAAATACTTTTACTTGTGAACTGAATTTGTTTTATCGTGTTCTTAAATTTTATTTCTGCTGCATATATTTAATTTTACTCTGGTTGATGTTGTTAGTCAGTGTTGTTTAACATTGTTAACAACATCATAAAACTGAGACTTATTTTCAAAACCATAGACCTTCAAATTTTACAATTGGCATCTAGAGCTGGTTACTTAACCTTTTAAGTACTGATCCTTATTTTTAGGTCCTATGGATGCTCAAGGCAACCCAAAGCCTCCGATCCTCAATGGGGATAACTATTCTCTCTGGAAACAAAGGATGCGGTGGCACTTAAAGAGCATTGACGAACGTGCATGGAGAACTGTTCTAATTAGATGGGAAAAGCCACGTGTCACTGATGGTGAGGGTGATACCATCGAAAACAAAGAGGAAGATTGGACTGCTGACGAAATAGCTACGGCAATCTGGAATTCCAAATGCATAAACACATTATGTGGATATGTAGATGCAAGTTATTATAGAGTCATCAAGAATTGCCACTCAGCAAAGGACGCATGGGACGCACTCCAAAGGGTGTGTGAAGGGACCCAGAGCGTAAAGAGATCGAGGCTCAGAATGCTGATGTCCACCTTCGAGACAATGAGAATGGACGAAAAAGAGTCTATCATGGACTATGCCATGAGACTCTCTAATGTTGCAAGTGAGTGTAGAGAGCTTGGAGAGTCAATAACAAACGCACGTCTTGTGGGAAAACTACTCAGATCCATCACAAAGAAATATAATATGAAGGTGGTTGCCATAGAAGAATCTAAAGATGTTGATGACATTGAGTTCAACACCTTCGTCAGAAACCTCAAGCAATATGAGATGGAACACCTTGGTTCCAACTTGAAAGAAAAGAATGTGGCCCTCTCCTCCTATACAAACCTATATAACGATGAAGATGATGAGGAGTTTGATTTGAATGGGATTCTGAAAAAGATGGAATCCACTACACTTGAGGAGGATGAACTGTCCTTTGTGACCCAACGTTCCAAAAATTTCTTGAAGAAGAAGAAAAAAATTGGAGGCTCAAGCACAAAGTCCAGGCCACAGGCGTCTACTCCAAAGTTTACTGGACGAGCTCTTCCCAGATCTCAGTCCACTTTGTCAATTCCCAATACTTCCAGTCCCTCGAAACCACTCAGTGAGGTGCAATGCCACGGATGTAAGGTTTGGGGACACTATAAGAATGAGTGTCCTAACAGTCTCAGGAAAAAGAGCATGGTTGCTACAGACTTTACTGAGGATATCAATGATTCCGAGTCAACTGAGCCTGTTCCATCCTTATTCACCAATGTTGTGTGGGACGACGATATCCATGTTGGTATCCTTGAAGACAACATCGTGTGCCTGAATGCCGAGACTATTAATTACCTTGAGGAATACGAGTAGCTGAGTGTTGAGCATAAGCAGTTGTTTGTCAGTTGGGGAAAACAGGTACTCAAGGCCAAGGTTCTCATGAAGGAATTTGAAAAACTAACCAAGGAGAAGGATGATCAACTCGAAATAATTGTCCGCTTGGAGACATCCTCACCAAGAAGGATGCTGAGTTAGAAAAGGTGAAAACCGAGTTATCAAAAGTTCAAGGAACCATCTAAAATCTGAACAAAGGAAAGGCGAAGTTTGATGAAATCTTGGAGATAAGATTCACAGAAACCTCAAAGCAAGGAATTGGTTATAAACCTAATCAGTCAACACAGGTGTCAAGCCAAGAACAAAAATCGACAAAACGGCACAAGAAGAGAAGAAGACAGTTCGTGTGCCATCATTGTGGTGAGCCAGGTCACATTCGACCTTTTTGCTTGAAGACTATTGGCGAGA
Source organism: Phtheirospermum japonicum (assembly GCA_014905375.1). NCBI lineage: Eukaryota > Viridiplantae > Streptophyta > Magnoliopsida > Lamiales > Orobanchaceae > Phtheirospermum > Phtheirospermum japonicum. Next base: position 531,835 of record BMAC01000660.1, read on the forward strand.
AAAGACACTTTCAGAGAACAAATGTGACTAACAAATCCTATCTTGGTCCCCGTGTTACCAACATCGATACCAACACCAGGTTCAAATAAGTGTGGGTCAAGGAAGATTCCATCAAGTTCAATATGATCCATACCTTCCTGAAGTCCCATGTTCCAGGAGCCTGGTATTTTGATAGTGGATGCTCGAAGCATATGACTGGCTCAGAAGAACTACTTTCCAATATTGTCAGATTTCGAGGTGGAAAAGTGAAGTATGGAGGAGGTGCAAATGGCCAAATAGTTGGTCAAGGAACTCTCCATGTCCCCGGCATTGTAACTCTAGAAAATATGCTGATGGTAGAAGAACTTACTGCAAATTTGATAAGCATAAGTCAACTGTGCGACGGAGGTTTCAGTGTCAAATTCAACCGTGAGAAGTGTGAAGTCTACGAGGAGAATGGACCGTGTATTCTCACTGGTCAAAGGATTTCAGATAACTTCTACCAAATCCAAAGTGATGCCTTTTGCAAACTGTCTCAATTGAGTGATGCTGAGGTATGGCATCAAAGCTCGGGCATTTTAACTACAAGATGATGGACAGGTTGGCCAAGGAAGAAGCTGTGTCTGGGCTGCCTAAGCTCAACACCAAGATCATACCTGTGTGCGAGGCATGCCAGAAAGGAAAGCAGGTAAGGGTGCCACATCCAGTTTAGCAAAGCCTCACTACATCTTCTTGCTTCGAACTCCTTCATATGGATCTCATAGGACCACTTGAAGTCGAGAGCCTTGGTGGAAAGAGGTACGTTTTAGTTATTGTAGATGATTTTTCTAGGTTCACTTGGGTAGAATTTCTAAAAGAAAAATCTGAAACTTTTGAAACTTTAAAGAAACTTGCAAAAAGGCTTTGTGTAAGATTTGATGTGAACATTAGTAGGATTAGAGCTGATCACGGTAAAGAGTTTGAAAATACATCTTTCTCAAAATACTGCACTTCGGAGGGCATAAGTCATGAATTTTCTTCACCTATTACTCCCCAACAAAATGGCATAATTGAACAAAAAAATAGGACTCTTGCTGAGATGACTAGAACTATGCTTATTTCGAATGGCATAGCAAAACGTTTTTGGGCTGAAGCAATGAATACTGCATGTCATATTATAAATAGGGCTTATTCTAGACCAGGGTCATGTGCTACTCCCTATGAGTTGTTGATGGGTAAAAAACCAAACTTGAGCTATTTTCATGTGTTTGGATGTATTTGCTATGTGCTCAACGATAGAAATCGTCTAGCTAAGCTGGACTCAAAGAGTGATAAGTGCATTTTCATGGGTTATTCCCAAAATAGTCATGCATATAGGTTGTTTAACCTTAGAACTCGAAGCATGTTTGAGCCAGTGAATGTCAAGTTCGATGATCAAACGAGTGGAGTCAAAACTACAGAGGATAATGATCTGGTCTATGATCAAAATCCTAAAGAAAATGTCATTCCTCCTTCAGATGATAGTGCATGTATTGAAAACAGAGATGCAGTTGCTAAACTCAGAGAGTTAAGCGATGTTGGTACCAATGTTGATTTTGGGATCTCAACATCAGAACTAACATCAAACCAAACCGCCGCAGAATCAGATTCTGAATCAGAAGAAGAAAATTCAGCTGATCCCATTGATCTTCATCAGAGAGATATCCCATCCAGAATTCAGAGAAACCATCCCGTGGGCCAAATGATCGGAGATATAGATGAAAGGAGTACAAGTAGGCGACAGATAAATTTCAAGAAAATGGTCAGGTATGTCTGTCTGTCTACTAATTGTTCTAAGATTCGTGAATCTTTGTATCTTTCTAAAACAGAGCCCAAGCGTGTGGAGGATGCACTCAAGGATGAGTTTTGGGTAAAAGCAATGCAAGAAGAGCTGGACCAATTCGCCAAAAACGATGTTTGGGATTTAGTCCCTCGTCTAGAGAATTCTCACGTGACAGGAACAAAGTGAATATTCAAGAACAAGACTGATGAGGCTGGAAACATCATAAGGAACAAAGCTCGACAAGTTACACAAGGGTATACACAAATTGAAGGAATCGGTTTTGATGAGACATTTGCCCCTGTTGCCCGCATTGAGTGGGTAAGGCTTTTACTTGTTGTTGCTTGTTATATGAAGATTTCATTTTCCGACACATTTGAGATGAGCATGGAAGGTAATCTCTCGTACTTTCTCGGTCTTCAAATCAAACAGCTTGATGACGGTATTTTCCTTTCCCAGACTAAATATGCTAAGAACTTAGTCAGAAAGTTCGGGCTAGAAAGTGAAACTCATAAGAAAACCCCACTAGGTAAAACTGTGAAGATGACGAGAGATGATGTTGGTAAGGGTGTTGATAACACCATGTACAGAAGTATGATAAGGAGTTTGTTGTATTTGACAGCAAGTAGACCTGATATTGTGTATAATGTGTGCTTGTGTGCTAGATATCAGTCTAATCCAAAAGAGTCACACTTAAAGGCAGTTAAAAGAATTATTAGGTACATTTCTGGTACAACTAAACTAGGTATGTGGTATACAAAAGACACTGGTACTGAACTTGTAGGGTATACTGATTCGGACTGGGCTGGGGATGTGGTAGATAGAAAGAGTACTACAGGGTGCTATTTTTTCTTGGGTAACAATCTAATCTCTTAGTACAGCAAAAAGCAAAATTGTATTTCTCTTTCTACAACTGAAGCCGAGTACATTGCAGCTGGAAGTGCGTGCGCACAATTACTGTGGATGAACCAAATGATAGAAGACTATGGTCTGCACAGTAGTATCTTGACTTTGCTGTGTGACAATTCCAGTGCCATTGACATCTCGAAAAATCTAGTCCAGCATTCTCGAATCAAACACATTGACATAAGGTACCACTTTATTCGAGACTTAGTTGAGAGGAAGATTGTTAGCCTTGAGCATATTGAAACAAATAATCAACTTGCTGACATCTTCACTAAGGCATTAGATTTCGAGACCTTCTCTCGCTTGAGAAGAGATCTTGGTATGTGCATTGTCTGAACCAATGTTGGTTTGTGATGTTGTGACACCCAATATCAACATCAGTCACAACATTTGTATACTTTTTCATGCATTTTTATCTTTCTTTTCATACATAATCCTAATGAATTGAGTTTGATTAAAAGTGCAATAAGGTCCTGTGTTGCAATAAAAGTGATGGCAAAAAGAACCAACCTCTTCAATTAGGTGATTGTGGGACTTTCCCGCAGAAACTGGTTTTCTCCCAGGTCCAAAAACAAGAGGTGTTAAACAGCAATTGCTGAAGATTAAATATTCAATTCCCTAAAAGGGATGAAGAAGATATGGATACAATTTGATCCAGTCTTTAAAATTTCACCTACTTGAGAGATCTTGACGTAGTCATTAACTTGGGTTAAGGGGTAAGTTTCAATTGACTTCACGTAAGGCAATGTTGGTTTATAATGTTATCAGTAATAACAAGCAACATTGGATCAAGTCACTGAAATCATAATGTGTTTTTGTATAATCTTTTAGGTCATGGATTTTAGACATCCTATAGGACATTCATACTTTGTGAAGATGTCATCTTGCTGTGCGTACTGTTGCTTGTGTTTTTGTCTTTCTTGAAATCTCTTAATTTTGTTTTGAATTTAGCTAACTAAGTGTTTCAGTGGTGTTATAATCGGACAGCCAGACAGGTAATAGCGAGTTTAATTTGGAGCGTGAAAATTTATATTGCACAAGATAGGTACTACTGAGCTGATGGTTCAATTTTTCTAGCTTTGTACTTCGGCCGATTTTGTTTTAAGAGTTGTGCAATTTTTCAGTTTTTTTTTTTTAAATGGTATTGTGATCAAGTAGCCTAAGCTGATGGGGAGTGGTGCTAATTTAGAAGGAAATAAAAATCGTGTTTATTAAAAAAAAACCAAAAATCCGCTTGTGGTAAAATTAGGGTTATTTCCTTTTATTTTCTATTTTCTCTCTCCTTCAACGGTCGTTTTTTTTTTTTGGATAAATACCTGAATCTTTTTTACAGTTTAATCATTAAACCTCTTCAAATTGAACTCTCAATCTTCCTTATCTCTCTCCAATTCTCTCGATTTTCTTGTTTTTCTCTTGTGTTTCTGAGAATTTGCAGGATGACAAACTCGCCGCCACCTTCATCTGTTCCAGAATTGCCAGCAGAGCTCCGCCGCCCAGACGAACAGGTCCCTGCACCCTATGTGAAAATTGGAGGCCTGGATATACGTGCCGAGATCGGTGGTGGTTCCTCTTCAAACCCACCACCGGTAACAACATCACCGCCTCCCTCATCGCCGCTTGAATTTCAAGATGTTGTCCCAGCTCCGCCGCTGGTTGACGCCGTTCCTGTAGCGCAGGTGTTCCCAGGACAGCCCGGGAACAAAATCGACGTTGATAATCCCCCGAATTTGCCGTTTGTGGCTGAGACATTTGGGCCAGTTGGGAACCCTACCCTGAAACGGTCCCGACGCCTGCGGAATATTCCTCCTGGAGTTGTGCCACCTGCTGTTCCGAAGAGCAAAGCTAGGCCCCGTCGCAATATGACAATTGAGCACATGAATCTTACCGAGGATGTCACAGTGATGTTGGATCCTGACGATGATGATTACGTCCCTACTCCGGCAAAAGGAGCGGTGCCTCCGTTGCCTTCAGCTCCTAGTCTATCGGCGAAGAAGACGCCTCGCCGGAAGTAGCTTGTGAGGTTGGCCGACAAGCAATCTGGCCCGGTGAAAGTCAATGTTTCTCCAGGTTCCACTACGACTGAGTATTCCTCACCCCCGTATACTATTTTGGATTTTATCACCGGCGAAGTCACCAGCTCCTCCACACCGCCTGCCACTATTTCTCCTCCAACTACAGCTAGTAAAGATCAACCCGAGTTTGATCTTGAGCTTTTTTAGCACTCCCCTAAATTGTCCTTTGATATACCTCTTCGTGATGTTCTTACTGCCTGCAAAAAGGACAAGAAGAAAAAGAAGGTTGCTCAGGAAGACGATGTTGCTCCTCATGTTGGTTCCCCCATACCAGCATCACATCATTCCCCGTCTGTTTCGTCCTCCAGCACTGCCTCTGTTCCGATTGCTTCTTGTTCTCCCACGCCAGCTTCTTCAGATACCTTTGTTCACTCTCACTCCTCTGGTGACTCTTCGTCTCAAATTACTGTACTTGAGGATATGGTGCCTTATTCGGAGAAGTTTTTGACTACTGAAGCTGCGGAGTTGTTTGATGAATACCGGACCCGAAACATGATTGCAGAACGCCGAGTCCTGGTCGTATTGTTTGAGAGACAGAATTTGATTGCCTATTTCCAGCACAAAGGTATGTATTCCACAGTCTCCACTGCCATGCCATTTTTTCAGGATATTGTGGTTGATATTTATGCAAATTTTTTGTCGTCTATTGTCGATTCAAACTCTGTGAATTATGGAAAAAATTTTATGCATGGCAAAGTGTTTTCGTTTACCCCTGATCTTATTGATGAAATGTTTGGCACTGAGCCATATCGGGGTGACTCAAATGTGGATGATATGAATGAAGTTATATCTTTTTTGTCTGGTGGAATGGTTCGTGCGTGGTTTGAACAACTGCCGAGTACTCGTCTTTCTTCTTTGTATTCTATTTTGCATAAGGTTGCTATTTGTAAATGGGTTCCCTCCAAGAACACGACCTGTGTTACGTGGCCCAAGGCCCAGTTTCTGTTTAGGCTTGGACGGGGAATCAAGTTTAGCTTTGGGCAGCATGTCTTTGATATTGTCACCAGGTTCGCCGTCACAAGGTTCGCGGCTTCACTCTGCTTTCCGTCGTTGATTTTTAGCCTGTTGAAAAATCAGGGTTTGACACTTCTTCCTGACGATGTGCTCATGGGTGAGGCTGATTAGTTTGGGTCAGCATGTTACGGGTGTCAGGGTTATTGATCTACCTTGGCAGGCGCCTTTCCAGGCCGATGTTGCTAGTGGTGTTGGGACCGGCACTCCCAACATTGGTCCCAATATGTGGCTTGGATTGATGCACAGATGACCCAGCTGAAGGCCCTTCGTGGTTCGCTTTTCGAGGCCCTTTTGCTTTCTGGCCAAAAAGGGGGAGAGAGTGTTGGTGGCGACGCAAATGAGGATGGTGCTGCTGCTGATAAGGATGCTGGTGCTGATAATGCTGATACGGTTGCTGCCAAGGCCTTGGCGAGTCTTGATCGAGAAAAGCGAAGGAAGAGGATCCGATCTCGCAACAAGGCCTTAAGGAAGATGAAGAAAATGCATAAGAGGAAGCGCAAGAAAAGGGGTGAAGGAACTTCGACATCCCCTCGTCGTTCGAAAAGGGTCCGAAGTCAATAAGTTCCTTCTTGGTTTTTTTTTGTTTTTATTAAGTATTTTTTTGAACAATGTTGGTTTGTAATGCTGGTATGATTATTTAACAACATTGGGTGTATTGTTTAGGGGGAGTTTTTCAACTTAGGAGGAGTTTGTATTTTTTTCGTTTTGCGTCTTAGTGTTTTGTCCAGAAAGGCAAAAGGGGGAGATTGTTGAGGAATTTATTCTTGAAAATAATTCCTATTTTGTTATTTGCCTTTCTTGAGCACAAAATAAGTTAGGAAACTAGATTTAGGACTTTATTTGTTTCCTAACATAAAAAGTGAGCATAATACGAGAATGTTATGAATGAATATGATTATAAAGTAATAAACAGAAAATGTAAAGAAGACACAAATTTACGTGGTTCACCAAATTGGCTACGTCCACGGGCAGAGAGAAGAACGGAGTTACAGATTTCTGATCTCAAAGACCATATTTATAGTATTGAGAGAATACACCAAATTGCTTAAGACCCCCGTACAACTCGCCGAAGAGAGAGATTCAAGACATATCAACAAATCTCCACCTTAACTTGAATCTTCCTTTCAGATGCATCATTACAATGCCAAATGAACAGACTCCTTCTTTTTGCATCAGATTTGCCCTCCTTGGGCAACTAACAGCTTTTGACATTTAGCAAGTCCAGAAAGTGTCGAAACTTGCTATGTGGGATCGACTTGGTGAACATGTCAGCAGGATTATTAGCAGTACCTACTTTCATCACCTTAATTCTCTGCTCATTTCTCAAAAAATGATACCTCACATCAATATGTTTGGTCCTCTCATGATGGACCTGATCCTTGGTCAAACAGATTGCACTCAGACTGTAGAGTTGCCTTCCAACTAACAACAGAACCACCAAGAGTGAAGATATAACCAGTCATAGATCTTCTACTACCAACATCTCCAGCATAATCAGAGTAAGAGTAACCAATCACAGAACCATGAGCATCACCTCCATACAAAAGACCAACATCAGACGTACTTTTAAGTTAACGAAAAATCCTCTTCACAGCTTGCCAATGCTCCTTTCCAGGTCGTCCCATGAACCTACTGACAACACTCACAGCATGTGCAAGATCTGGTCTAGTGCAGACCATAGCATACATCGAACTCCCTCACTACAAAAAAATCCGGCAATGCTGACGGCCAAATCCGTCAGGATTCCGTCAGTATAGAGAATACTGACGGATAATGGTCGTCAGCATTTTTGTGGTCAGGATTCCAGTATCCTGACGGTTTTAACGTACCCGTCAGAAATACTGACGGCCTGCTGACGGGCATCGGCCGTCAACAATACTTCCCGTCAGTATTTTTCCCTTTTTTTTTTAATTTTATAAATGCTGACGGGCTGGCCCGTCAGTATTGCTGGCGGGTCAAGCCCGTCAGCATTTTTAAAATATTATAAAAAAAACTGGCTGGCGGGTTTGCTGGCGGCCATGGCCGTCAGCATATATACCCGTCAGTATCCCCTCAGGGAAAGAGCGGGAAACTATCCCGCTTAATTATCCTGACGGCCTTTGCCGTCAGGATATAATTTTTAATTAAAAAAAAATAAAAAAATATATGCTGACGGCCCTTGCCCATCAGAATTATTAAATAAAATAAAAAAAAAAATGCTGACGGGCAAGCCGTCAGCAATTTATTTAAAATATAATTTATAATATTATAATTATAATACGTATAAAATAATATTATATATTTATAATTTAATTTATTATTTATAAAATAAAATATATAATTATATTAATTATTTATAAATATAATATAATATAAATTATACATTTATAAATATAATATAATATAATAATTATATATTTATAAATAATATTATATATTTATAAAATAATATATATTATTAATATACAATATATATATTTCAATAATATATATTTATAATTATATATAATAATTATATTATAATATATATATATATATATAATATATATATATATATATATATATATATAATATATATATATATTATAAATATATTTATAATAATATTATGCATTTATATATTATTATTCATAAATATAATCTACATTTATAAATATAATATAATTAATTATAATTATACTTATAACTTAATTTATATATCTAATATATATTAAAAGTATATAATCTTTCACATGTAATCGACTTGTGCGAGACGGTAACCACCACTCCTCTATTTGCAAGAGGTCTGGGGTTCGAATCCCACCCATGCCACATGTGGGGAATTAAATTAAACACAGGTTGGGTTGTGGGTTGGGCTCCTGCGGGCTGGGCTAGGCCCGC
>BMAC01000660.1:540487-593921 GCA_014905375.1 Phtheirospermum japonicum
GCGGATTTAGAATTAATGAATGTGACAAATGTGTTTATATCAAAAGGAACATTAAAACGTATACGTTATTGTATGTCTATATGTGGATTACATGTTGATCATGTGCAGTAATCATAATGTGATCATGAATATTAAGAGAGTGTTAAAAAGATATTATGACATGAAAGATATATGAGTTGATGATGCAATCTATGAGATTAAAATCAATAAAACTCAAGGTTGAATTATTTTGATGCAATATCATTTACGTAGAAAAAGTGCTCAAGAAATTCAATGCCTACGATGATCCGTTCTAGTTAGATGCCCATTGATCTAAAGATAAATCTGATAGCTTAACAAAGATGAACCAGTTGCTTAGTTATAGTATGCTCTGGTCAATGAAGTTTAATGTACTTTGAAAATTATACACGACCAAACTTAGCCTCTTCCATGAATAAACTGAGTAGGTATATAAGAAATCCTAGCCACGAGCATTTGAATGAATTGAGAAGGGTATTTATGTAGTTGAAATACACAATGAACTATGAGTTATACTATTCTAGATACCTAGCAACACTTGAATGGTATAGTGGATGTTAGTTGGATTTGTGATTCGAAAGATTCATACTATACTATGTATATATCTATTGTATTAGAGGTGAGGCATTTTCTTGGAGATCTATGTAATAAACTTGTATAGCTCGATCCACCATAAAATTCAAGTTTATAACATTAGATAAAGATGGTGAAGAAGCAGTGACTTTGTAACCTCATGGAAGATATTCCATGTTGGATCTAATGCAGTAAGCACTACAAAAAAATTCGGCAATTCTGGCGGATATGCTGACGGGCAAAAAGCCGTCAGCAATGCTGGCGGAAATACTGGCGGAAGAAATTGCTGGCGGGTTTGCTGGCGGCCATGGCCGTCAGCATATATACCCGTCAGTATCCCCTCAGGGAAAGAGCGGGAAACTATCCCGCTTAATTATCCTGACGGCCTTTGCCCGTCAGGATATAATTTTTAATTAAAAAAAAATAAAAAAATATATGCTGACGGCCCTTGCCCATCAGAATTATTAAATAAATAAAAAAAAAAATGCTGACGGGCAAGCCGTCAGCAATTTATTTAAAATATAATTTATAATATTATAATTATAATACGTATAAAATAATATTATATATTTATAATTTAATTTATTATTTATAAAATAAAATATATAATTATATTAATTATTTATAAATATAATATAATATAAATTATACATTTATAAATATAATATAATATAATAATTATATATTTATAAATAATATTATATATTTATAAAATAATATATTATTATTAATATACAATATATATATTAAATATATATATTATAATATATAATAATTATATTTAATATATATATATATATATAATATATATATATATATATATATATATATATATATATATATATTTATAAATATATTTATAATAATATTATGCATTTATATATTATTATTCATAAATATAATCTACATTTATAAATATAATATAATTAATTATAATTATACTTATAACTTAATTTATATATCTAATATATATTAAAAGTATATAATCTTTCACATGTAATCGACTTGGCGAGACGGTAACCACCACTCCTCTATTTGCAAGAGGTCTGGGGTTCGAATCCCACCCATGCCACATGTGGGGAATTAAATTAACATAGGTTGGGTTGTGGGTTGGGCTCCTGCGGGCTGGGCTAGGCCCGCCCAGTTTTTTTTTATAATATTTTAAAAATGCTGACGGGCTTGACCCGCCAGCAATACTGACGGGCCAGCCCGTCAGCATTTATAAAATATAAAAAAAAAAGGGGAAAAATACTGACGGGAAGTATTGTTGACGGCCGATGCCCGTCAGCAGGCCGTCAGTATTTCTGACGGGTACGTTAAAACCGTCAGGATACTGGAATCCTGACCACAAAAATGCTGACGACCATTATCCGTCAGCCGTCAGTATTCCTCTATACTGACGGAATCCTGACGGTATGGGACTCGAGACATGTATTCCTACTCAGCTACAGACTTCGGTGTATAATCAGCGGATAAATGAATATTTGTAGCACTTGGGGTATCAATAGGCTTGGCAGTAGACATGCCAAGTCTAGACAAGATCTTCTCAATGTAAATCTTCTGTGACACGAAGAGCTTCTTCTTTTCTCTTTCCCGATATATCTCCATGCCCAGAATTTTCTTGGCAGCACCCAAATCTTTCATATCGAACTCAGCACTGAGCAGATCCTTCAGCTTCTGAATATCAGACTTGGACTTCGCAGCTATGAGCATATCATCCACATACAGAACGAGATAGATCATGGAACCATCATCTGCTTTGTTGTGATACACACAACAATCATGTGGACTCCTGTTGTATCCCAACTGGATCATGTAACTGTCAAACCTCTTATACCACTGTCTTGGAGACTACTTTAACCCATATAAGGACCTCTTCAACTTGCAAACATAATCTTCCTTCCCCGGAGCCTGGAACCCCTCTGGTTGAGTCATGTAGATATCGTCTTTGAGCATTCCATGTAGAAAAGCTGTCTTCACATCCAGTTGCTCAAGTTCTAAATCCTGTTGTGCAACCATTGCTAGTAACACTCTGATGGAAGTGTGTCTGACCACTGGTGAGAATATCTCATTATAGTCAACCCCCTCCTTCTGTGTTAACCCTCTTGCAACTAGTCGAGCCTTGTATCTCACACCCTCCCCAGATGTGGTTTCTTCCTTCTTCTTGAATATCCATTTGCAAGTGAAAATCTTCCTCCCCTTTGGCCGTTTGACTAGCTCCCAAGTCAGATTCTTGTCAAGTGATTCCATCTCTTCTCTCATTGCAGTGAAACATTGAGCTGACTCACTACCTGAAACAGCCTCTCTGTATGTGAATGGTTCACCTACAGATGGTTCTTCCTCTTCTACCTCATCAGCGACTTGTAATGCATAAGTCACCATATCTTCAAAACCGTATCGCACAGGAGGCTTCACGCCTGTTCTCCCAGCTCTATCAATATCTATGCTTATCTGGCGAGCTTTTGGATGAACATCTGAACTTGTACTTGCGGCAGTAGTATGTTGATCTTCTCCACCTTGGAGTTGTGATTCACTCTCATCGTGAGTGACTTGCAGCTCCACCTGTTTATCAACACTACTACAATTTTCTGCACCAATGGACTTCACAGCGGGGTTAAGCATAGAATTCTCATCAAAAATCACGTTCCTGCTGAATATAACTCTATTTTCTAAAGGTGACCAGATTCTATATCCCTTAACTGCATCCCCAAAACCAACAAATATAACTTTCTTAGCTCTTGGTTCTAATTTACCCTCACTAACATGATAGTAAATAGTACACCCAAAGACCTTCAACAATGAATAATATGCAGGTTTATTAGACCATACCTCGTAAGGTGTCTTGCAATCAATGCCAGTATGAGGACCACGGTTGATCAGATAGCACCCCGTACAACTCGCCGAAGCGAGATATTCAAGACATATCAACAGAGAGAATAAAAATCCATCTACACCACAATGCCCAAAGGAAAGGAATATGAAGGCAAAACATGTTTTCTCTTTTCGATCATAAAATATTACCTGATACATGCTTTTAACCAATTGATCCTTGAGGTCGACCAACAATTCGATGGAGGGAATGCTAATAATTAGGAAACGTGAAAATGAGGTTCAGAAGTTTAAATTCAAGCCCACAATAAAACCGTTCAACAAGCAGTCAAAACAGGTAAAAAAAATTATCTTTTAATATAGTTCATTTAATTTATTAATAAATATTTTTTCGGATAATTCATGTTATTTTTGTTAGTTGTATAATGTATGAAGGGTAATGTATATTATCATACATTCATTGTTTTTATGTGCATGAATTCATTATTTTCGTCCAATAGAATTAGATACAAAGTACAAGAAAATTAATTTTTGTAGGTTAACTGAACATGTACTGGATCTTTATGTGTATTCCGTTAGCCCACAAGATTAGTTATTACAGTATATTGTTTGTACTTTTTATCCAATTTGTTAAATTTGAAGGTCTATGATTTTGAAAATAAGTCTCAGTTTTGTGATGTTGTTATTCAATGTTAGCCAACACTGACTGCCAACATCAACCAGAGTTAAAATACAAATATGCAGCGGAAATAAAAACTTAAGAACACAGCAAATTAAATTTAGTTCACAAGTAAAAAATACTTGTGAACTTGGGTGTACAAACCCGAAAACTATATTACTTGATTTGTTCACGATCAATACACAAATATGAAGTAATATACGAAAGCTAAAATATCAAAAACTTAATACTAAATACTTATCGCCGTGATGATAAGATCTTCTCCGTTGGTTACGCAACCTCGAAGATCTTCTTGATCTCGGACAGTGGCTCCAAGTAGCTATCTTGCTTGTGTTCTTCTCCTTGATGCTTTGCGTCGCTCGTTCCTTGCTTTTCTATGCATCTTGGTTGTGGCAAAGATTAATTTGTCTTGTGTCCTTGTGTTGTCTTAAATAGACAAGTCCTAAATCTAGTTCCCTAATTTATTTTGAGCCCAAAAAAGGCAAACAACTAAATAAGGAATTATTTCCAAGAATAAAATCCTCAACAATCTCCCCCTTTTGCCTTTCTAGACAAAATACCCAAGACGCATGAAAATGATCAAAAGACTAAAAACTCCCCCTAAATTGGAAACTCCCTTGAAATTAGAAACTCTCCCTAAATGAAGTAACCATTGTTTAAAACCAAAAAAAAAGGAACCATATTCACAGCAGCGTCTTCACATTCTTCTCCCCCTTTTTGTTCTGAAAGTAAAAGGAATTCAACAAACGAGTCCCGAAGCGCCTGGTGTTGTGCAACCTGGTTATCTAACAAAGTAATCTAGGCTCGGACAAACGTAGTAGAAAAATAAACCATGTTGGTACTGATGTTGGGAATACCATAACCAACATTAGACATGACACCAACTCGAAGAGGCGGCAGGGTGCCTAAAGAAGGGAATCAAATTCTACTTCACGAAAACATCAACGAGGATTTGGCGCTCAGCAATCATGCCTCGATTTTGAAATCCCAAGAACAGCTCTTCATCTTCACTCGTCAAGAACCTCGTGGAGATTGGTTTCATGTCTTCAATCTCGACGGCTTGAGACGGAGCCTCATCAGAGTTAGCAGAGTAGTCGGAGGCAAATGTTGAAATCGGTGCACTGGCAGATGGAACATTGTCAGAATTGAAGCTTGGAGAAGAGGCAGGATTATCTGTAGGGGATGTTGGTTTCGGTGACACAAATACGGAGCTTTGCTGGGTGATGGTGAATTCGGCATTCTGCAAGAGAATTGGAAATAACCACAAATACGAAATTGAGTGCCGTAGGCAGTAAAATTGAGAGAAAGGAAAAGTAAAAAACCTTAACTTGTCAATTTGGGTAAAGATGACCGGAGTAGGTAAGGAAACGGGTAAATAAAGAATAAATTGAATAAATAACCCCCCATTACCAATATTAAAACCCAAAGTTTTCTTTCTCAAAATAAGACACACGATCTCTATGCTTGAATAGCCCACTATCTCTTAATTGGAGAATAAAAATCACAAATTCCAACTACAAATTAAAACCGAGATAGAGATAGATTTTTATAAACCATCACCATAGTTGAACAAAGCCTTTGCAAAATAATTTCAACTCACCAAATCAATATCTTTATTACCCGTCCAACCATCCGATTACAACTCCACTGAAACACGCGTTTAGCAAGATTCACAACAAGAATTAAGAGAATTCAAGAAAGACAAAAACACAAGCAACAGTTCGCACATCAAGTAGGCATCTTCCCAAAGTATGAATGTCCTATTGGATGCCTAAAGTTCATGACCTAAAAAGGTTAAAATAATTCATATTACAGTTTTAGTGACTCGATCAGTGTTGCTTTTTATTACTGATAACATTATTAACCAACATTGCATCAGGCGAAGTCAATGGAAACTTACCCCTTAACCCAAGTTAATGACTACGTCAAGATCTCTCAAGAAGGTGAAATTTAAAGACTGGATCAATTTGTATCCATTTTTCTTCATCCTTTTAGGGAATTGAATATTTAGTCTTCAGCAATTATTGTTTAACACCTCTTGTTTTTGGACCTGGGACAAAACCAGTTTCTGCGGGCAAGTTCCACAATCACCTAATTGAAGAGGTTGGTCTTTTTGCCATCACTTTTATTGCAACACACGACCTTATCGCACTTTTAACCAAACTCAATGTATTTGAATTATGTATGAAAAGAAAAATAAAAATGCATGCAAAATTATACAGATGTTGTGACTGGTGTTGATATGGTGTGTCACAACATCACAAACGAACATTGGATCAGTCAATGCACATACCGAGATCTCTTCTCAAACGAGAGAAGGTCTCGTAATCTAATACCTTTGTGAAGATTTCAGCAAGCTGATTGTTTGTCCCTATATGCTCAAGGCTAACTATCTTCCTCTCAATCAAGTCTCGAATAAAGTGGTACCTTATGTCAATGTGTTTGATTCGAGAAAGTTGGACCGAATTTTTTGAGATATCAATGGCACTGGAAGTATCATAGAGCACAGTCAATGTTCTTCTATGTAGACCGTAGTCCTCTATCATTTGGTTCATACACAATAACTGTGTACAAGCACTTCCAACTTCAATATACTCGGCTTTAAGAGCATCCTCTACTCGCTTGGGCTCTGTTTTGGAAAGAGACAAAGATTCTCGAGTTTTAGAACAATTAGTAAACAAGCAAACAAACCTTAACATCTCTTTGAAACTTACTTTTCGCTTTCTTGTAGTTCTTTCATCGAGATCTCCAATGATTTGGCTCATAGGATGATTCTTCTGAATTCTTGAGGGAATATTTCTCTGATGTAAGTCATTGGGTTCAGCTGGATTTTCCACACTTGAATCAGAATCTAATTCTGGAGCAGTTTGAGGAGGTGTTGGGTTTGATGTTGTGTTCCCAGAACCAACACCGATACCAACATCACTCGTTTCTCCAGTTTCAACACCTGCACTTTCATCTACACCAACCGTGACATTATCTTGAAAATTTTGATCATAAACCAAATCATCATCCTCAGCAGGTTTAAAACCACTTATTAAATCATCAAACTTGACGTTAATCGACTCAATCATACAACGCGTTCTAAGATTAAATACTCTATATGCACGATTATTTCGAGAGTATCCCATGAAAACACATTTATCACTCTTTGAGTCAAGTTTTGCAAGATGATTTCTTCCATTTAGTACATAACAAATGCACCAAAAAATATGAAAATTACTCAAATTTGGCTTTTTGTCCATCAATAATTCATAGGGAGTAACACAAGACCCTGGTCGAAAATACAACCTATTAATTATATGGCATGCAGTGTTCATTGCTTCTGCCGAAAAATGTTTACCAACCCCATTTGAAATAAGCATAGTCCTAGTCATTTATATGAGAGATCTATTTTTGCGTTCGACTATCCTATTTTGTTGAGGGGTGATGGGTGAAGAAAACTCATGAGTTATATCAACTTTGGAACAATATTTTGAAAAGGATGCATTATCAAATTCTTTCACAAGGTCAGACCTAATCCTACCAATATTAACACCAAATTGCACACACAACCTTTTTGCAATTTTTTTAAATGTTTCGAAAGCCTCAAATTTTTCTTTTAAAAGTTCTACCCAAGTAAAACGAGAAAAATCATCTACTATCACAAGAACATACCTTTTACCACCAAGGCTCTCAACTCCAAGTGGTCCCAAAGATCCATGTGAAGGAGTTCGAAACAACATGAGGTAGTGAGACTTTGTACTATTAATTGTGGCACCCTGACCTCCTTTCTTTTCTGGCACGCCTCGCAAACAGGAACAGTTTTAGTGTTGAGCTTAGGTAGTCCAATCACAGCATCCTTTTTGACCAATCTCTCCATCATATTGTAATTGACATGTCCGAGCTTTTGATGCCAAACCTCGGCATCACTCAATTGAGACAGCTTGAAGAACACATCACCATTGATTTGATAGCAATTATCTGAGGCCTCGGACCAATGAGAATACATGCATTGCCTTCATCATAAACTTCGCATATTTCATGAGTGAACTTGACATTGAAACCACCATCGCACAGTTGGCTAATACTTATCAAGTTCATCGTTAAACCTTTAACTAGCAACACGTTCTCAAGTTTTGCAATACTAGGTACATGAAGGGTTTCTTGGCCAATGATTTGGCCATTTGCACATCCACCATACTTAATCTTTCCTCCTTGAAACTTGACAATATTCGAGAGGAGATCTTCTAAGCCGGTCATATGCTTAGAGCATCTACTGTCGAAGTACCAGGCTCCAGAGACGTGGGATTTCAGGGAGGTACAGATCATATTGCACTTGATATCATTTCTCTTGACCCAAACCTTTTTGAACCTGGTGTTGATTTTGGTGTTGATTTCAGAAAACCAACATTGGATTCAGCAGTCAGCTTCGACCTTTTAAAATGAGTTTGCTTGCCAACAAGCTTCCAGCAGTATGGTCGTATGTGACCTGGTTCACCACAGTGATGACACACGTATTGTCTTCTTCTCCTCTTGTGGCGTTTGGTCGACTTCACCTTTTGACTTGAAATTGGCTTTGAAACATGTTTGTATCCAATCCCGTGTTTCAAAGAATCCGAGATACTCGATTCCATAATTTCATCCAACTTGGCTTTGCCCTTGTTGAGGTTTGTGAGGGTTTCTTGGACCTTCTTCAATTCGGTCTTTACTCGTTCTAACTCATCATCCTTTTTGGTGTGGGATGACTCCAATCGGATAATTATATTCAGCTGACCATCTTTTTCCTTAGTCAGTTTATCCACCTCGATCTTAAGATCCTTGACTTTGAGTACTTGTTTTACCCAACTAACAAATAATTGCTTATGCTCAATGTACAGCTTCTCGTACTCGTCAAGAGATTCATCATCCTCTGTATCCATAGTACCTAGACAAATAAGGATCAGTACTTAAAAGGTTAAGTAACCCTCTCTGATACCAATTGTTAAATTTGAAGGTCTATGATTTTGAAAATAAGTCTCAATTTTGTGATGTTGTTATTCAATGTTAGCCAACACTAACTACCAACATCAAGCAGAGTTAAAATACAAATATGCAGCGGAAATAAAAACTTAAGAATACAGCAAATTAAATTCAGTTCACAAGTAAAAAATACTTGTGAACTTGGGTGTACAAACCCGAAAACTATATTACTTGATTTGTTCACGATCAATACACAAATAAGAAGTAATATACGAAAACTAAAATATCAAAAACTTGATACTAAATACTTGTCGCCGTGATAATCTTCTTGATCTCGGACAGTGGCTCCAAGTAGCTATCTTGCTTGTGTTCTTCTCATTGATGCTTTGCGTCGCTCGTTCCTTGCTTTTACGTGCGTCTCTTGGTTGTGGCAAAGATTAATTTGTCTTGTGTCCTTGTTGTCTTAAATTTACAAATCCTAAATCTAGTTCCCTAATTTATTTTGAGCCCAAAAACGTCAAACAACTAAATAAGAAATTATTTTCAAGAATAAAATGCTCAACACAATTTTACCGAACGAAAATAATAAATTCATGCACATAAAAACAATAAGCTTACAAATATAAATTAAATGAATAATATTAAAATATATATATATATATATATATATATATATATATATATATATATATATATATATATATATATATACCAGTTTAGACCCACTTGTTGAACGGGTTCATTATGAGCTTAGATTTGAACTTTTGAACTTGCCCCATTTTCATGTTTTCTATTCCTCAACAAACTGCAATTTTCTCCTCCATCGAACTGCACAGTTCGCATTTTCGTTGACCTCAAAGATCAACTTTTTAAGAGCATATATCATGTAAGAATTACTGTTATCTCTACTATTTTATGTGTTCCCTTGCAAATTTTGGTGTCGATAGATTTATATTTTCTCGTGTTATGCTCTTTTTTCTGTTGATAAGCAAAGTAGTCTCAAGAATTATGTCCGTCACCTTTTTAGTCAGCTTTCAGTTGTTCCTGTAGATGAGCTCTCTAGAATATGACCAAAATTGTTTGACAAAATGCCTGACTGAGATTTTATGGCGACTCACTGAATGGAATCATTCATTAGCTTTCGTTTTATGTGTTTTTCGTCTTAGTTTGAGAATAAGAATTATTCATTAGCTTTCGTTTTATGTGTTTTTCGATTTAGTTTGAGAATATGCCGAGTTAGGCCATAGTGGACATGAATATGTATAAATAGACATGATTTGAATTCTTTTTCTATTATGAAGTGTCAAAAATATCATTGTGTTTGTTGTTCAAGTCATATTTGTGTTGCAGCTGGTTTTCTTTTTAGAAGAGCATGTGTTAAATTAGCAATGGCCACCGTTGAATCGCCATGCATTATTTGTATTTGTTAAAGCTAGAAGATCAATAATTATCTTTTTTTTTCTATGTTGCACCGGGGCTAAAGCGTGGGTATTTTGTATCTATTGAGCAAAACCGGTTTGTTGTAATTGTATAGCGGTATTTGAGAACATATCTTGAAAACGCCCTAAGGCGCTCATGGTATCATTATAAATATACAAACCAAAACCGTGAAAGTCAAAAAATATATATGCCCAATTGAGATGTGATATTATTTCATCACGATGTTTAAGAACACGATCTAATATATCGTTGTATCGAGGTACGGATACGGGTATCATATCCGATATGATACAAATACTTCAATACCTCAAATTTTGATAGTATAGGATACGATACGACTAGGATACGACAAGTATTAAATTATAAATAAAATTATATTATATATTTACATAAATTTATTGTGAAAAAAAGAAAAATTGTAAATATAAAATGATACATTCAACTTAATACTATCAAATCATGACATTAGCTAAAAAAAAAAAAAAGAGTGAAGCCCACTAACATGAATAACCCTAACTCGTATCATGACAACAACTACAAGCCCATTTGCAAACCAAAGCCCAAGTCATGAATCCCATACACAACAAAACCCTATCTCAGTCCGTCCATCTTCTTCGGCCACCCATGACTCAGACTCGACGACCTCCAGCAACAAAATTCCATCGAGTGCCGAGTTCACCTTTGTAATTTCCAGCGGCGACGAAATGTTCGAAGCCCTTTACAGCCGTATTCCGAGCATCATATAGAAAGATTAGAGTTTGAAATTTGCAGATTATCTCAACTTTCGTGAGGAAGAGGGCTTGATTTGAGGTATTTTAAGATTTTCCCAAAAGTTCCATTTATTTTAATTTAATTCCGTACCCGATACTCCAAGAAAAAAAATGGCATTTACGTGCTACATTGCTTTTTTTCCTAATTGCTGAGTTTGTGAGAATATCTTGTAACTTTTTGTTGTGGCTCATAGTTTTTTTTTTTGTTTTTTTTTTTTGGGAATTTGTTGTGATCAGGTTGCTAAAAAAATTCTTTGCATTGCTCCATTAAAAATGCCTGAGCTTCATTTAATGTTTCTATAATTCACAGAATTTGCGAAACATTCTTCTTACTTTTGTTCTCATAAAACCTCTATAATTCAGAAATTGATTCAAGTAGCTCAAAGGTGATTAGATATAGATATTGCTCGTTATATTGCCATGAGGATTTAACAACTAAGGTTGCCATGAGTATTTAACAACTGAGATCATCAAGTTGATCACACTAGATTATTTAACTTTTAAATTGTCCTTGTAATACTTGCTTTCTTCTTATTGTTGAGAGCCTAACCTGTAAGTCTACACGACATCTGTTGTGTGCATATTTCTAAAATCTTTTTCATCTTTGGTGACAGTGTGAAACAGATTTTGCATGAAGTTTGTTAATGGAATTCCAGTTTTCAACGTATATTTAAAAAGGATGATTACAAAAACTACAGAGGTTTTGAGTATTCACAAGAAAAACACAACTAATTTTAAAATTACAAAAACCACCCTTGAGGTTTAGTTTCATGTACATTTTGGCCCAACATTAGTTAACTTAACAGGATTTATTGATGTCATCAAATATTAGGATTTATTGATGTCATCAAATATTTACAATTACACTCCCCAACTTTTCAAATCATTACAAACAGCCGAAACTATTCGTACTGACGGTTTGTAATATTTAGAAAATTGAGTGATGTAAAATGCAAGTGTTGGGTTTATTTTGAAAAAGTTTAGGGGTTTAATTGTGTGTGTGTATTTGATGATGCCGGCAGTTTTAGTTACCTCCAAACCGCTGGTGCAAAATGTAAAGTGGGTGTAACCTCAAGGGTGGTTTTTGCAATTATAAGAGTTAGGGTGGTTTTTGTAATTATCCCTACTTCAATAGATCAAGAGCGATTTAATGAAATATCTAATAACTTCTGTCCTGTGTTGCCTTTTATCCATGTCAGATATATTGCTGTCCATATTTTGTCACCATGGAAGCCAAATTCTTTCGTTTTCTTAAGATTGTTGGAGTCGGTTTCAAAGCTAGAGCAGAATCCGAAGGCCGTCTCTTATACCTCAAACTTGGTTACAGCCACGAGGTTGAATTGGCTGTTCCTCCAGCAGTTCGTGTGTTTTGCTTCAAAAACAACGTGGTTTGCTGCACTGGGATCGAYAAGGACAGGGTCCATCAATTTGCTGCTGCTGTTCGTAGTTGTAAGCCTCCCGAAGTCTACAAAGGCAAAGGCATTATGTACATTGATGAAGTTATAAAGAAGAAAGAGGGCAAGAGATCCAAGTAATGACGACCGGATGCTTTGATCTGCTGAAAGCGTTAAAACATCGATGCGCTTTTTCTGTGCATTGTTGATCCATGTGTTTCATTTAGAATAATTTCTTCCCTTAATGAAGAAATTGTGAGCTTTGCTTTTTACAACCGATTACCGCTTAGTGTTATTACCTGTTAAACCATGTGATATACCTAACTAGCTTCACTAGTCACTATCAAAGTGGATTTCCCCGAAGGTTAGCATAACATTTTTTATTTTATTCTTTTTGTTAGTTTCGCCATTCTCATGGCAGAACTAAAATCGGTCACCTGTTGGCACAACTAGTTTGATTTTATTTCCCGTACATTAGTCCTAAGGGCGCGGATATACGCTCTCAAAAATGTTATTAGTTGACCCCAATTGATAACAAACACTTCAAAAAAACTTAAAATACATTTATTTTTACTAAATTAACCCACGAACACACATTTTACCCTATATAATATAATAAGTAATATAATAATAAAAATAAAATCCTCTCTCTATCTGAAAAACAACTAAACCCATTCACCATGAAACTCTGGCTTTTGTGGAGCAAGCAACAAAACAACAAATTCTACCGCGTCATCCTAGCCGTCTACAAGCCCGATCTCAGCTGCCCCAAATACGCCACCACTGGAGACGGCGGCCACTGCCTCAACCCTGACTGGGTGGTCAAGCGCGTCGCCTACGAGCAGACCGGCGGTCGCGCTCCGCCGTACCTGAACTACTTGGACCACGACCACCGTGAGATCATGCTTGCCCTCCGCGGCGTGAATTTGGTGAAAGAGAACGACTACAAGCTGCTACTCGATAACCGGTTGGGGATGCAGATGTTCGACGGTGGTTACGTGCATCACGGGCTGTTGAAATCGGCGGTATGGGTTTTGAACGCTGAGTCAGAGACGCTGAGGGGACTGTGGGAGGAGAACGGGAGAGAGTATATATATATAATTGCATAAGTTTTATTTTGTCAAGTTTAATAATATATTGTGATAAAGTTATTTTAGACTTTTCGTTCATAACTATTTTTGCCCAAAATATTTTGGGGTCAACTAATAAGAATTTGGGGTGCGTATATCCAGCTCCTTATTCTCAGTTTTTGGGAGGAACAACACTCATTTTTCCACCTATAAGTTTAGAATTATTCTGATTAGTTATGTCTGCTACACTGCTACTAATTTGGAGATATTGGGCATTTGGATGAACTCATGCGAATGCAAGTTTTTGTGAGAGGCAATATGGCGAATGGACTAAAGCAGAGTTAAGATTGAAAAGACTTGTTTCAGAAAACCATCTCCTTTTAGGATCTTTACCATCTTTTTTGCCCAAACTCGCTACTTTTAACCCATAACCCGCATCTATCTAGTGAACCAACCTACCTTGAGAACCAACTTATTTCACCTAAAAGCCCAAGGCCACACCTGACTCCACCACCAATCCATGGATTGTGTGTCACTACCCTGAACCGGCCCAAGGAAAATTTGAACCCACCGCTTTATATCAACATGACCAATCAAAGTTCAACTAGTCAAAATTAAAACCCACCAATTTTATTCGGCCACAATATCAAAATAGTTGTCCGATAAGAGGTTAGTTAAGATATCAGCCAGGACTTCAATCATCTCTTACATGTAATTTGCCGCAACGAAAAAAATATTATTGTCCGCGTTGTTGCATGATTCACGATTCAGAAATTTTTAGTCTTCAATCTAATAAATTGCAAATCTCTATAAGTGACGGGCCACCTGCTGGGAATTTTCTCATATGATTAACAGGTAAAATTTTAAAGCGCTTGACAAAGGCGCCTAATTCATCAGCACCTGAAGAAGCTTTTTCCTTTTCCAGAACATGAAGTTATCCTAGGAAATTCGTGATAACCAAATGAAGGACCAAATTGCAGAGTATAAAATCTGCAAAAGCACGTTCTGGAGGTAAATCCTGCAAATTGTGAACATAAAACCAAGTAATTGATCAGGACCAAAAAAGTTTAATTCAATAAAATGATCCAATACGATAATATTGCCTACATCCCCACTTGTCTTGTGTAGAAATATCAATATATGCAATAATGATCTGAATTTAACACCCCTGTTACTTAAACTACTATTATCTTGTTAAGAAAAAACTAACACTAGTTAGATGAGATCTAATGACTTTACAACCATATTCAAAACCAAGTTTCTTGTCAATGCTTTCCCAAAAGTACAAATTCAAACAGTGAATTTAATATAAGAGGAAGTAAATGAGAAAACATTGAAAGATGGGTTACAACTTTAACGCTTTTTTAATCTGAAAAAAACAACAATCATTATTTTCATGATTCTCCTTATCAAGAGAAGAGTGAAAATAAATTTGATCCGCGTCGGAAAGCAATTTTAAGGAGAAACGCTACCTTGAATTCCTTGTTTTCTTTGTTTACTTGAATCCGAAGACTAACTGTAACAAAAGTAATCAAAAGTCGGTTAGACACTCTAATTTGAAATGTACAATAAATTATTTGGCACAAAGGAAACGACTATGCAATCAACTAACCAGCAAGGACAGCTGTTCCAACACAGGAAAGTACCCCTGAAAGAAAGGAGTTGAACGGGAATGATCCAACAATGGCCATGTACACTACCTGATATCAGCAAACATCAAACAGAACATCAAGTTCCCCATGTTAGAATCAGAAAGCAGATACTTAAAAGAATTGATTGTGTAAGGAATCAGGACAAAAACTTGTGTCAAATCGCCTAACGAAATACATTCCGTAAGGCAGGGCCCAAATTTTAATTTTTCAGTTTTTCTTTTTTGTTTTTTTAGGGTTCTATTTTTTGTTTAGTTTTTCTTAAGGGTTTCCACCTTTTTAGGGGGGGTTGGGGTTTTTAGTTTCAGCTTTTTTCCCTCATTTTTTAGGGTTCTTTTCTTAGTTAGTTTTTTTAAGGTTTTCAATTTTTTTTTTTTTTTAAATTTAGTTTTAGGGGACCTGCCTAACGGTTATGCGGTTTGTGCCTCAAGAATCAGAAGCTAATTTGTTCGATATAATTACAAGATCACCACACATTCCCCATAGATTCGATATGCTATTTGACCTTACAAAAAGTCACATGGTTTGAAGACCAACTCAAATGCGTAACACTATGTTTTATGTGAGGAAATATAATGGCCCTCAGCCTATGCATATAGACCAAATGACAGAACTGCATAAGACCTTTTTTTTCCTTTCATCTTGACTGACTTAATTGTCTACACAAAAACAACAATCACTCGTGATGTTACATCAAAATCATGTTAAATCACATATCAAACATGCCACAACTGCACCAAAATTTTCAATAATTAAACTCGGATCGTATTAGTATCATGTAGACCATGGCATCTTCAATTTTGTAAATCATATAAAGAAACATAATTCTGAATCTAAAGATATACTGCTAACTTGAATGCACATGAATATTCAAGTATTTTTGCCTATCAACATATGTCAAACAGTATCCTGTAGACCATCATCACATTCCAAAGCTTCCAAACATACTCAAGCGAATCAGCTTTTCTCATTTCACCTTACCCCATATATGAAATTAAGACACAATAACTCCGGGAATTAATCAGTTAACATCATAATTTTCTAAATTTAAAAAGAATTTGCTCAATTATGGAAATCATAACAAAACACTGAAGAAAGCATCATAGATCGTGAAATTAGGTCATTAACTAACCTGGATTAGAGCAGTGACAATGGCGAACACAATATATATATCGATGATCTGCAAAAGAAATTATAAATGAAACCAACGACTTCAGTTTTTCGAAAATGAAGCGGAATTCTGAAAACATATAGGCAGCATGTGTGTGTAATTACACGCGTGTGTGTTAGGGAAAGAAAGAAAGCGGCTGAGGGAGACCTTGAGATTTGACGGAGTGGCAGCGTAGGCCGAGCGGAGAGAATGTAAAAGAGCTTGCGCATCCCTTGCCGTCGCCGGTCTTCCCATTTCTCTCACTCCTAATTTCTGTGTCTGCAATTGTGAGGGTTTATTGCAAAGAATAGAGTTTAATGTAAGAAGACGGAGCTAAATTATAATAATTTACTTTTTTATTAGTTTCGTAACAAATGTATTCGTGCAAAATGTAAATGTATTCGTGCAAAATGTGAGGTATATTCGAGTGTACGTTATATCTTACACTTATATAAAATGAATATGTTTAATTCTTAGATGTATATTTTTATCAAAATAAATTCTTATATTTGTTGTAATATATTTCCATCATCTCTATTATGATAAATGTACATTTATAAACATGTAATATTAATAAAAATGTTCAATGTTATAATATTTATCTTCATTTTAATAAAAGTCAATCAATTATAATAAATATCAATCTTTATTTTCATAATATTTATATATTTTAATCATCCACAATATTCCAATATAATAAATATTAATCTCAATATGATTAATATACAATTTTTCATAATATAGATAAACATATGATAAAAGTTACGCTCAATCAAAAATGATACATATTTATTTTATTGGTATAATGTACACTCAAGTGTACCTAATACTGGATGTTGTATTCATGTTCTTCTCCAGTATTTGTCTTTTACAAAATTATTATTTTGTTATTACACTATTGCACAAAATTTGGAATGAGAATTTAATTAAAATTGTAATTTATATAATTTAGTAGCAAATTGACGTTTGTAAACTACCGATATATAATTATATATATATATATAAATAGGTTATGTAATTATACTAATTCCACCTTTAATTGTTTGGTTGGGCAATGTGATTTTGGGCCGTAGTAAGGGTTTTTGGCCGGCAGGCGTGGTGGTCCGCATGAAGCTCGTCGTCTAATTGCTCTACTTTGTTGGTGTCAGAGGTACGTGCTATAAACTCTCCTTCGGGATCAATACAGATGTAGAAAGAAGGTCGATGAATCAGAATCAGCAGCAGCTAAATGGACCTTTTATGGGGAACCTATGTAATTCGGTATAAAAAGCACTTGAGTAAGAGAATAAAAGGCAAAGAAAATTTAAAAAGTAAATCTTTTGAGACGATTGAGGAGGGAATTTTCTTGTTAATGAATCTTTGAATGATCGATTTTTTCTCTCTCTCTCTCTACACACACAGAGAGAGACATTTACTTTATTACTCTATCAAAATGTTGAAGTAATGAGGAATAAATTTGATGCAGGGATTTGTGATGAGCAAGTTGTTTTAATTGTGCTAATATTATTTCGTATTGCATAATTGTAATTAGTTATTTCTCAATTTGGATTTCTTACATTAATTATGAGTTTTTTCCTGTTGGTGTATTAGTGAGAGCTTGAGAAGAATTGCGAGATAAAGTTACTAATTGAACAAAATACTAACATGAACATTATTTGAATAGTTAAACATCTAGGTCTTGGCTTAAGGATACGTGGATGATAAAACCTGATTATCTTTAATATCTGCTATAATTAACTTTTTATTAAGCATTTCTCGCCGCATAATAATTGATAAATTAGAATCCGATAATCAGTAGTATTGCTATTCTTAAATATGATAAGAGTATGCCTTTGTGTATAGTACTAGATTATCATCTGATGAATACAAACTACCTATTGAATACAAATTGCATTTCTTGTTTTATTACATATTGAATTCAAATTACAATGCAAATGATTTGCAGTGTTTAGATGAGGAGTGTGGCAAATATTCGAGAGTTTTTAGGGCACCCCTTCCAAAATGATAGTGTAGCTATTTCGAAGGTATACGTAAAGAAAATGCTCAAATGATTATCTTACGGAAAAAAACTCACCGTAAGTTGTTCATCTATAAAGATTTCAGTTAACATTATCCCTAAAATTAATGACCATATTCACTGGATGCATATTTTACATGAGTCAGTGAGGAGAGTGTAGTGTGTTAAACTCGAGTCTTTGGTTACTTTCTCTTTCGCGCACATTTATGTTACAGTTCGAATTGTATATCTTCTTTTTTCAACTGTGGCAACTTACTTCTCTGGGTGTTGAATGCTTATCATGATATTGTTGTTATGTTTCACCTGAGTGTGACTGGTTTATGCCTCCTGCAGCAACCTGGGGTTTTTAAGTGCACAGTATAGATTCACCATGGAGGAAGGAAGTGTTGACATCAAGCTGATGTAGATGTTAGTTGTGTTTGAAGCTAGAGCTAAAACTAGTCTGACAACAGTGAGCTTTTTGATTGGAGAAGGATTGTCAAAGTAGTACAGACCTTCTTATTTTGTGTATCCTTTTTATTCATCCAAGTCACCATGGAGGAAGGCAGTGTTAACAACAAGCTGATGTAGATGTTAGTTGTGTGCTGCAACTAGAGCTAAAACTAGTCTGGCAGTAGTGAACTTTGTGATTGAAGAAAAGTTGTCAAAGTAGTCCAGGCCTTCTTCTTGTGTGTGTCCTTTTTCTACAACTCTTTTCTTGTATCATTCTATGGATCTATCAGCTTAATATTTGACCTTGTACACCCATTTGCAGCCAATGTAGTGTTTATTTGGAGGTAGCTTAGTTACTATCCAGGTGTTATTGATCTCAAGGTCCTGTACTTCAGTGGCCATTACTTTATTCCATTCATTACTTTGAGTGTAGGTTTTGGGTTCAGTGATTAGGCTACTGGATACCGTGAAACATTTTTGAGTTCTTAAGAGATGAGATGTTGATAAGTGATCAGTGATGGAATATTTTATGCCTTAATGAACCATGATAGTTTTACGTTTGTTTGAACTGTCATAAGCACTGAGATATGCAGGTAGAATATTTTTTCTTACTGATTGTCCTTGAGGTTGGATTGTATTAGTAGGAGGAGGATCTGTTGTATGAGATGGAGCAATGATAAGTGGTTGAGCTATAAGAGGTGTGATGATATCTGAACTATTAATTGGGAAAGAATCAAAATCAAATGGTTTATAAATAAGATCGGGTGATATTGGTTGCGAACTTGATTTCTTGGTGAAAAAGAAATATATTATCACAAAAAGGGACATTTTCGGATATAAAGAACTTATGACTAAGAATATCATAAATCTTATATCCCTTAGTGTACAGAGGATAACCAACAAAACACACATTTTACCACCATATGTTCAAATTTAGTTATGGGTAGAAGCATAGGCTAAACACCCAAAAACCCTTAGATGGTTGTATTCAAGGATATTATTGAAGAGAATTTCAAAGGGGGATTTATTCTGTAGAACTGGTGTAGAAATTATATTGATGATATGTACAACAGTTTGCACACAATGATCCCGAAAGGTGAGAAGTACTTTAGGTTGAAATAAGAGAGCCCTTGCTACCTGCAAAATATGTTGATGTTTTCTTTCCACAATGCCATTCTGTTGTGGTGTTCTACACAATAGGTCTAATGAATGATGCCATTTTCGTTATAAAAGTTTTTTAGTAAATATTTTGTATCATAATCAAACCTTAGTGTTTTGATTTTGATGCCAAAATATGTGTACACCATATTATAAAAGCTAATAAGGTGAGAGACACTATTAGATTTGTGCTTAAATGTAATTCCATGTATATCTTGAGAAATCATTCATAATTATTAGAAAATATCTAAAACCAAGAGTATAAATAGTGGAGTATGGTCCCCAAATGTCAAAATGTATTATCTCAAAAGCCCGACTAGTGGAGCTAGAACTAATAGGAAGCCTCTTTTGTCTAGCAAAGTGAACATATATAACATGAATCAAATGTACAAATATCTTTGACAGGAATAATAGAAGACAATCTCTTTATTGAGAGGTGCCTTATTCTTGAGTGCCAAGTGTCTAAGAATGTCTGAGGAGTGTGAGCATTTGAGTGATGATGATTATAAACAAGGTGATATATTCCATTTCTCTCTTTAGAAGAACCAATCATCCTCAATGTGTTCATAGCATGTAATACACAGTGGGAATGTAAAAATGCACAATGCAATTGGATGTTTTGGTGAGTCAGAGATAGATAGTAGATTATATGTAAAAGATGTCATATATAGAAAATTATATAAGGTTAAGTTATCATATAATTGAACATTGCCAATGTATGTTGCAATAGTTGTTTGACCAGTAAGTGAGACATATTGTTTATCATATAATAAATTGCACCCGTGTCTAGTATCCAATTAGATTTTGATGTAAATAGTATATAGGATATACCTGTAGTTGTGGTAGCTACGGAATGAGTATTATTGGAGTTGAGAGGTTCAGATGTCGCTTGAGTCTGGTTTTGGAAAATTGCATAAGTTTATATATCATGGAAGATGATAAGATTTGATTATCAAATGGTTCAGGAGCCGATTGTGAGACATGATACTGATTCTTGGATATAGTTGCACCATGTGGCAAAGAAGAAGAATAACTTCATTAGCAGAATTATGAGACTGCTATCTTGAACCTTTAAAACAAGTCCAACCAGGAGATAGCGAATGAGATGACAATACTTATCCACAATGTGACCAGTAAATCCACAATGAGAGCATGTTCGATTCTTCTTGTCCTTAAAATACTGGAATCGGTTATTCTTGACCATCATAGCTATGGACTGATCAACGGCTATTTGAACATTATTGAGTCCTCTATGAGTCTCATCTTGGAGCAACGTGGCATACAACTTGCCCAAACTAGGCAAAGGAGTGGTTAGGAGAAGCTAAATACGTATTGAAGCATAAGATTTATGAATCCAAATCAAGAACTTAATAACTGAATCATTATGTTGAACATTTCACATCTGAATAGCAATATTTCAAGTGCACAAGCCATCGATAATAGGTATATGTCTAGTATATTCATCCCAACAAGTTTTAAAAGTATTGTAATAAGCAGTGATTGTCTGAGTTCCTTGAGAAACCGATCTCAGAGATTTGTCAAGGTGAAAAACTCTAGCAATATCACTTTAACATATCTTATTTTCAATTCATCACACACATCTTTTAAAGTGGTAAAATACAATATACTTTGATGAATTTCTTTGGAAATTGAATTCAAGATCTAAGATATGACTAGATTATTCGCATGATGCCAACAAGTATTAAGAATAGAATTAGATGAAATAAGAATGGTATAGAACCATCGGCGAAACATGTCTGGTTCTTGACATTGAGAGCCATAGAAACAGCCCGACTCCAAGAGACATAATTATCGCTGGGGAAAGGTTCATAGAAGATGATCGCACCTGAATTATTAATTGGATGCATAAAGAATGACATATTTTAGTCATTAGCCATACGGGATGTGTTCAGAGAAATATTTGGATCCTGAGCAAATACCATAATAGAAATTGAACGACAATTAGAAAAAAAAGATGACAAATCAATCTAGAAATAGAAATACAGGAAATTAAGAGGCGTGTTTCAATTTGATACCATGTATAGATGATAGATTGCTCATTGAACGATAATCAAAAAAGAGGAGAAATTATATTTCATGTTTGAACGAGTTTTATAGAGAATTAATTGAATGGCCTAATCTAAACCCTGAAGGGGTGTTTTTATACAAGCATGTGTGGTTAGTTTACTAACAAACTACAAGTTGATGTGCAAGATGTGGATATTTCTTTCACTAATTTGTGATGGCGTGGAAGGTTATTGTAGTAGAGGAATCTTGTTGAGCTGCATGGGTTGTTGCTGTTTGCTGAGATGCATGGGATATTGTTATAAAGATGCAATCTATTATAGGGAAGTTAAAGAAGACCTGTTTTCCTTTTCATGGATAAACAAGTTTTGCAAGATAATACCCTTTCCTTTGTCTTTTGCGAAAAAGTGCACATATGGCTTACATTGTTTTTTCATCTTTCCTTTATTCTTTCATCTTTTTGCCAAATAAATTCTTACTTGATAGTAAGTTATTGTTATGTATTTCTTACATAATAGAACAATAGATAATTTCTTACTTTATAGTGAAGTTTCTTAGTGTATTCCGAAAAGGTATGAAAGTTTCTTATTTTATGTCTGAAAAGGTAAGAAACTTCTTACCTTATATACAATAAAGTAAGGAGATTTCTTATTTTATGTCCGAAAAAGTAAGAAAATATCTTATTATATAGTAAGAATCTCTTACTTTACATCTTAAAAGGTAAGAGAATTTCTTACTTTATGTCCAAAAAAGTAACAAAATTTCTTAATTTATGTTTTCAAGATTTTCGTCCAAAAAAAACTTCAGGGAAAAATAAGAAAACTCGCAAGAAGATTTCTCCTACGTGCGGTTGCCAAAAAATTACCCCCGGTGGCAGCGACGGACAGGCAATCACCATCGACCGGTGGGGTGGTGCTGGTGGTTGTAGATGTTATTATTAAAATTGGGGGTTAACCTTGTAATTGTATATTTTGGTTGGACTATTTGATAATTTGTATAATTATTTTGAGTATTTGACAAAAATATCTTTTCTTATGGTGTACTTGAAAATTGCCCTTTATTATCATATGAACAGTTACTTCTTTATTTTCTTTGTCATCCCACTTTCCAATTCTTGAACTCTACCCACACAATGGTTGTTTGGACAGTAYCCGTCGACGGGCAGAACCCCGGGGCGCCATCGTCTAACTATATATAAGATAATGATTGTTAATCACCCAAGGGCCAAGCCTGAGGGCATGAGTCATTGCTTCTTTGTCTTCCATTCTAAGACAGAAGCAATTTGAACCCATGTCTATAAGTTCTATATCGCCGGAGGGCTTCCAGAGGGTCTCATTGATCTGACTGACCTTCCTACTTATGAGTCTCTTAATGAGTCAACTGGCAATCAAACTCGCAAACTTAAATATGATCTTAGACTCGACTCGTTCAAATAAACAAGTTCTATTTTGTGCTCAAATAAATAAAAAGAAATCTGAAAAATCAATTTACATACAATTTGGTATTTAGGTCTTATTCTTCAAATCACCATCGTTAGCTACCTCTGGTAAATATAAAACATGAGAGAGAGGAGGGGAAAAGATAAGTTTCAAATGAGTGGCCCGGGTTTAAGATTTGTAGAAGTAGCCACAGTGACCATGGCAGTGAGTTCGGCCATCAATATCTTCTCGACGATGGTGCAAGCTGACTCTATCCTTGTTTTTTTTGTTGACATATTTTTCTTACTTTTTCTGGTTGAAGATGATGGCTGAACAACAAGTTATTTTATGTTTTTTTAATTTTTATTTAGACAAAGTATATGTGGATACATACATATATATATATATATATATATATATATATATATATATATATATATATATATATATTCAGATATTATACATTAAAATTCTTTAATAGAGTTTACTAATACTAAAAGAACTTTATAAAATAATTTTTATATTTTAAAGTTTAATTAAATCAGTTTCAATTTCAAAAAGATATAATAATTTAATAAATTAAAATTATGGGTTTTTATGACAAAAATGCACTCGATGAAACACTTAAAATCTTTTTATGGGAGGTTAATTGCAAAAACGTATAGTTCTTATGGCGGATATTCACAAAAAATAGTTCATATGGTAACTTGTGAAAATCAAGATAGTTTGGGAGGTAAAAAGTTTTTTTTTCCTTTTTACTTAAAAATATTGAAAGTGTATGGTTTGAGAGTCACTAAAACCCGATTGTTTCATCATGTGTTTTTGAAAGTTTCTCGCTCTTGTTTGATAGAAATGAATTTTTCCATGTGTTTTATGCACTTAGTGATAGGTTGGTCAAAAAAAATTTTAGAACTTTGCAAAAATCTGTTAATGTTTTGACAAAAAGTCTTTTATATTGAGGTATTATACACTGCTTGTTTTATGTGTTTGAGTGTGTTTGCTTTATTTTGAATGGTCAATATGTTGCAACTAAAACTTGTTTCAAAATTAATTTTTGGTTATTCTTGGAATATTTTGACATTTATACTTCTTGTTTACATAATCTGCGAACGATAACGATCACCTTCAGTGATACATTTGACGACCTTTCTGGAAGATGCAGGGAAAATTATTCTGACTTAGTTATGTATTGTGAGTCTTCTGCTCTTGTTGATGTGTAAGTTTCTAGCTGGGACATGTATAAAATCGGTGTACTTGAAAGTGTTTGGCATGTTGTATTATTAAATGTCCCATCATTTGGACCAACATTTATCACGTCTAAAGTTAAAACTGTTTCTACAGATAGTTTTGATTCTCATTTTGAAGATGGTGTTCAGAACAATTCTCTCAATCTGACCTTCTAAAGTTTGGTGTTGCTTCAGGTGTTCCAACACCAACAATAACATCCAAAGATGTGAAGCTGAAACTGTGTCGAATGTTGAATTTGTTGTTGTTTTCATTGTTCCTTCTGTAGAGACCGTGATTACCCTCAGAATTGTAAGTATATGTTAAAAATCTTCGAAATGTTCCTTGGTAATATCTGTCCATTATGCTCTCTTTTTTGAACTAAAATACATTGTCATGATTTTAAAAGATGACAAAATCATTGTATTAATAGAGTTTATGTATTTCGACGTGATTTTATGGTATATGAATAAACATGTTAATGTGTCACCTCTGTTAGAAGAATTTGATTATATGGCCTTTGGTGGTTGTTCCCAATTATTGTGGTTATTCAAAATTTTAAGTGAAACATGTCACTTGAAAAAACATTAACTATTCTTGTTGATAACTCTAATGCGACTAACACATCAAAGAATCTTGTTCAGCACTCACGTACAAAATACATCTTTGTTCAATATCATACTATACAAGATTTATTTGAGAAAAGAAGTTTTAGCATGGAGTATATATATTACACAAATAGTCGGCAGGTAGACATTGACACCAAGACATTAGAGTTTGAGGGATTTTCTATATGAAAACCTCTCTATAAGTGATCTGTATATATATGATATTCTGCATGTTGTAATATCCGATCTCATATATGTCTTAATACTGTATATTAATTTTTTATTTTTTTTTAGTCATACCTTGCATAAATGTCCATCTACTTTACATTCTTTACCAAAGTGTGTTATCTAAATGGGTTGAAAGTTTCAAAAATAATTGTGGGTTATCTTTCGCATAAATGTGCATCTTTTCTGATTATTTCAAACTGAATATCTTGTGTTATGAAAAAGGTCCTAGCCATCATAAAAGAAATAAATGATAATTTCTAAATCAAATCAATGATCGATGTGATCCTTTGAAATGTTAATCTTATTTTTGTTCCTGCAAAAGTGGAGGTTCTGCTACTCTCATACACAAAATACATAATCCGCATATGCAACTTAATATGACTATGTCATTAACTTGGTTAAGTTGTTTCAACTCCTTGACTTTGTGGCTGAATGTCCTCCAGGATGTCATCACATCCGAGGCTGTTGTGTGTAGAAGTTGTGTTTTTACTAATTTTGTGTGTGAAATCTTTTCTTTTTCATATTTTAGTTAAAATATAAGAACGTACGTCAGTTTGTGATATTTGTCTATTTGCTGAAATTTAGCTTTTGTGTGCAAAATGTTGATGTGAATTTCTTCTCTATTTGGATGATTTTGTGGGACTTAGATCTCATGGTATTATACACATTTGTGTTGGATATGGCAGAATTGGTATGATTTTAAACAAATAGTTTTCATATCTTATGATGAATTGTGGATTTTGTTCCTTTAGTAACATTGGATTTCCATATTATGAAGGATTTTAACCTAAATATATTTTGTAAATTTTTTTCTAGATGAGATTCTTCTAAGTTTATGACTATAAGGAACACTTGGGTTTATCACACACACACACGCACACGCACACGCACACGCACACGCACACGCACACGCACACGCACACGCACACGCACACACACACACACACACACACACACACACACACACACACACACACACACACACACACAGTATATATATATATATATATATATATATATATATATATATATATATATATATATATATAATATTGTTGGGCTCAAATGAGAACCCATCATTATATGTGAACTTAGGGCTTAATCTACACCATCAATTAATATCATCCAAGGGCTATTAGAAAAAAAAAGGGTTTTAAAAAAGGCAAAAAAAAAAAAAAAAAGCGGCAGTTGGGGAGGGTAAATTAGTCTCAAGCAAAATAAAAAGTTACAATCCTCATAAATCAGTCTCAACCCATATTTAATTGCAATTAAGAATCCCGTAAATCACGATTCTCTTTCCAATTCATTTCATAACTTGATAAATTCATAAGAAAAAAAAAACCTCGAATACCCCCCCTCCCCAACTCGTAATGAATTGTTCTGTTTTTTTTCCTTATTTCGTCATTAATGTTTAATTGTATATAAATTATTCTTGGGAAGGTGCAATTAACCAGAATAATTGCTTTGTTATGTATATTGCAGTGCTGTGATCAATATGATTTGGTGCTTTTAATGGATGTGGTGTTGGTAAATTATGCCCAGTATTTCCTTGAATTGTTTGTTGCTTCGTAATCATAATCACAGTGTTGTCAAATGTATTGCATGGTGTTTTTGTTATACATGTGGTTCTATTTATTGTATTTCCTTATATTTATGATACTTGCCTCTGGTTTTGGTGCTATTTTAATCAGGTTGATAGCGCTTTGAATAATGATTGACACTGCTTCTAAATTATCTAAACAATATTGGTGCTATCTTATCATGTCAATCTTTATAACATTGATTTATATGTTAGATTTTAAACTTGAAGATGCTTTTAGTTCACAACTGTAGTGCTTTGGTAGGTATATGACAATGTTGTGCATATTTGGTTTGCAGGTGTATGTGTTTTTATATATTTAGTTTAAAACTGGAAAAAAAATATTAGCACTTCTGTAAGATTAAAATAGTGCTTTCTCATGTGAGCAATAATGCTTTTTGATAAAAAAAAAAATTTTGCCTTAACGATGGAATTCAATTGTCACGAATTTTGTTTGATATAATTCAAAAACACCTCTGATTCTTTTTTAATATATTTCATCTAAACATTTGTGAAGTGCTTCTGAATCAAATTCCTTTTTAATAAATTGAACAATGTTTTTATCGGAACCATGTTTTTTGACTACTTAATTTTATCCACATTATTTACAGCAATTCTAGACTATAAATTTTGTAATTTTAAACAATGATGTATGTGATGTGAATAATTAACAACACTAAAAATAAATAAAAAATGTATAAGAAATAGACAACACTGTTAAAAAAAATATGAAAGCATTTCATGTAATAAAAAAAAGTGCATAAGAAAACTACATAATAATGCTTATTTAAATTGCCACAATTATTGGTGCCTGCACACAAAAAAATTGTTGCATGAGAAAACTTCACATTAATGCTTTTTTACACATATTACAATGCTTTGTTGCTATTCTTCAACCGCTTTATAATTCTTAAATGCTAAATTGCATCTCTACCACCACCACCACGTCATAGCCAACACTCCCGTCGTAAAAAAAAAACAACTGTTCAAACAAAAAACCCACTGTTTGAAAAACAAAACAAGAATACCTGGGACATAAAATATTAAGTGGTGCTTCATTACTCATGTATCTGTGCTTTTTTATTATTCCGCCCCTGCTTTCAACAGTCTGGTTAATACATATTCATCTCTACCATAATGATAACACCATAACCATATTGTTAAATACGAAAAAAAAAATTCAATGCATGCTCCCAATATCTGAATAAAACAACCAACATAATCTAACCTTCTCATCCACACGCCAGGCGCCATCACAAATTTATTAAAATATATTATATTTCAAAAAAAGAAAAAAGGGTGAAGATTATATTTGAACTTGGTGATTCCATAATTACAAAATCAACAAAATTCGAAGATGACTAGAGAGTGTAAAGAATTATTTGTATTAATATCGATTGTAATGGAGCATAGAAAAGGAAATGTGGATGAATAATAATTGCATGATATAAAAAGGAATCTCGTGATTATAGTGATTCATTAATTGTAAAGCAATAAAAAGACAATCATATCCCCAATATGCTTGAACTCAGCTCTAAATAATCTATTAATCTTAGCCATTGATTTGATTCAATTAATGGTGTGGATTTATCCATAGGTTCACATATAAGGACATGGTATATTCCTTGGGATTCCATATCATGAACCTAAATATGTTCCTTTTTGTTTTGTCAATTCTTTTCTAGATGAGATTTTTCTAGGTTTAGTATTATTAGAAACTCTTGGGTTTATCAAATATCAAATATCTATCTATCTATCTATCTATCTATCTATCTATCTATCTATCTATCTATCTATCTATCTCTCTCTCTATCTATCTATCTATCTATCTATCTACCTATCTATCTATCTATCTATCTATCTATATGACTTCTGGAAATATCACATGCATGCTTCATTTTATTTTCAAGTATTTGTGAACTTCTATATTTTGACGATGTAATTTTAGTGATTAACATCTTTCTTATATGAATGCATGAACTCTTTTTAGGTGTCAAGTCATTATTTAGAAACCCTAGCAAGAGTTAATTTTCCTACACCTCTGCCACCACCACTTGCCTAAGTTCCAACACCATGTATGAATTAACACTCAATTCATCTCTGCCATCCATGACTTCTTCGATCACTACTACATCAGTTGTACACGATGTGTCGTGGGCTGTTGCCACACCTAGGGTAACATCTTCTGGACCCAGGTGCTCAATGCGTTCTTTTGTTCTTATTTCACTGCTTCACGCTACTAAATCACCATTGATCGTTACCATCTCACTTTTTGGCTATTCACTTGCTGCCATGGCCATCTATTTCATCCATCGCCATAGTTCCTTCTACCAGAAAAACTAAAGCATTTATTATCTTTTTACTTATTGACAAGTACAATGAGATCGATATGGAGCATCCCAAAACTTTGTTCTTATTCATGAGTCTCTCGAGTCTATTACATGTTGTCTTCTCTCAAGTCCAAATATCTCCATGGATATAGGCTTGACGCTTTTGAGTTCTTTGATTCTATTGATGGTGTTCAAAAGAAGAGAGATTTTGTTCTCAAGAAGAAGAGAAATGAGTCTGTAGGATAGGTGAGATGTCTACGTTGATGTTGGTGCGAATGTTATTGCTCATGTTACTAACACCCCAGCCAGTTCCAAATTGAAAAATGTTGATGCAAGTTCCTACTGATATTCGGGATGATTCTGCATCAAATATGCTTTTAGAGGTTGGGTCCGATGTTTCTGATTCAAATACTTCACTTTTTATGGCTTGATGTACTCCTTCTTCTACTAATTTGATCTCTGGCCCATTTGATGATGGTAAAACTATTGGCCAAGTGTTATTACATCTTATAAAGGGCAAGGGCATTGCTTTTGGTCTCTGTATCCCTCAACAAGTACTATTTCTAATATCACAAATGATGAGAAAAATTTGTTGTCGATGATGTTTTAAGACTGCCCATGCTTACTGAAGATGTTGTTAATAAATATACTAGGGATAATAAGATTAGTTTAATCTGTAAAGATATTGTTATAGATGTTAGATGCTGCTAAAAATGTTCCAACACCCAAGCCAACATCCAGTCCTGATTTTGATATGGGTAACATCTTTTATGAACCTTTTTATTTTAGGGCTGCTTCTTGTAGGTTTGTGTTATTTGATGGTCGCTCGGTGATTTAACAAGAAAAAATATAGGCGCTTAGCTTTTTTTCTTTCTTATAATTGGATAGAATTTCTTGAGTGCCGTCTATTGTATATTGTTGATGATATTGTGTCTTTTGAGACTTCTTTATTTTTTACAACTTTAGTCCTTTTGTGATTAATGCTTTGTTTGAGACTCATGATTATGTAGAATAATCGTTGTCTTCTGATTTTAATATAATGATCTGGTACCTAACGGGTGATTTGCATGATTGTTGGTCCTCTCTATTTGCTTCTTCACGGTTGTCCACTTTGTATATTGCACGTAATTTATTGTGCAAACTAGGTTCCTTCGATGAACAGTTCTCAAGTCTTTGAGACTCGTGCTTATGTACTTTATTAGCTTGGTACTAGAATGTCGTTTAGCTTTAGCTTGCAGGTGTTTAATGAAGTGATATTCTTTTCCACGACTATCTTGTTGACATGGTCTTATCTTTTCCTAGTCTTATCATTCAGTATTGGTGTCTAAAGGTTATGTCCCTCATGTTCCTTCTACTCACCAATCAGGGTTTTTCATGGTCACTGCTTCCATTTTGAATGCCAAGAATTATCTTGTTGATCTTTCGGTGATCTATTCAGATGATGATGATGATGATTCTGGTTCTGATTGCACATTATCTTCGGTGTGCCTGTTATTGGTCTTAGTGTTACTTGGAATGTTGCTTCAAGTTTCACTGAGACTCCTGCCAACACTCCCGCTGATAAAAATGACTTTTACATGCATATTAGAGCTTATTTTGCTAAGTTTTGTCTATAAATTATGCATTAAAACTCATTTTAGCTTTGTTTTCTATTATTTTGAAGTTTTTACGCATTCATTTTGTAAGATTTTTGATTAATTTTGGCACGGCCCAAAGGAGTAAAAGATGGAAACTAGGGTTAAGAGCTGAAGTTGAGTCCTTGGGCCTAGAAATGAGATTGGCCCACAAAAGTTTTGAAATCTGCATTAAAATACAAGTGTCGCGACCCATCGTAGTGGTCTCGACAAACAACAATTTTGAGCTTTGTCATCGCGACCCGATGTCACGACCGCTCCTCAGCCCGCTCCAGAGAGTAGTTTTGCTCCTCAGCCCACTCGAGAAAGTAGTTTTCCAATTCAAGTGTCGCGACCCAGCGCACGACGAGCTCAGAAACATTACAAAATGACATCTTACTTTAAGGCAAAGACTTGTCTGGTAGTGTAACACCCTAAATCTTTTATCGATAAAAAAATACTGATAATCATTAACTCGTGCATGCAATCTACCACTTAAACACTCACCAACAACAAAACAATTTTATAAAAGATAAAATCAGTTTTGTTAAAAAAAAGTGACGGTTTGAGAAATAAAGGAAAAAATTGGTGGAAATTTAAAATCTTATCTTTAATAAAATAAATATGGTTGAAGTGCAAAAGAAAAAACAAGGATCAGATGATTACTACAACATTACAATGTAAATAGTATAGCAATAATTGTTTCAAAATAATAAAATATTAATAGAGGTATTCTGTGTACAACATCTTTGAGTTTTACTTTTGTACATAACGACTAGAACAAAAGACAACTACTTATTATACCATTAACAATCCTTAGAAGTGGACTAATCCTTTCAGATTGAGAAATTATTACTATTATTACGCGGTTAAATGAAAATGAAATCATTTGAGGAGCAACATTAAAAAAAAAAAGATGATTTAAAGTTAAGTTAGTCTTATAAGAATAAACAAATACTGTCACAGACCCAACGAAAATATTTGACAGGATCATAAGAAATATAATGCCAACCCGTAAGGAAAAAAATTCATACCAGGCTCACTCCAAACTTTCAACGACTCGAAACTTTAACAAAGTAGGATATCAATAATTTTATTTAGTAAATCTCAGATTTATCCTACATGAACAAGTCTGGAAGAGCGATTCTCTCATGAAGACGAGAAAAAAAAAACAAATAATTCAAAGCGGAACTTAAGCATTTTATTAAATTCCCAATCGCTCCGTCATATGCCGTCTCGCCCTGTCAACCTGAAATTGTCAAACATTTTGGCATGAGCGACGAGCCCAGTGGGAACATGTGTCTCATACAATCATGATATGAGAAATATATCAACGAATAAAAGAAAACGTCTTGAATATTTTTACGTGGATTCTGCCACGGAGTACGTACCCTGTTGCCCGTAGGCTATATGGTCACCCGTAGGCTATGTAGTCGCCCGAAGGCTATGTGGTCGCCCGAAGGCTATATAGT
Source organism: Phtheirospermum japonicum (assembly GCA_014905375.1). Lineage (NCBI taxonomy): Eukaryota > Viridiplantae > Streptophyta > Magnoliopsida > Lamiales > Orobanchaceae > Phtheirospermum > Phtheirospermum japonicum. The sequence goes on from BMAC01000660.1 coordinate 573,105, forward strand.
CATCATTAAATATCACATGTTGAATCAATTAAACATAAATATACCACACAAAGATTACAATAGACAAGAAAGTAGTTTTTTAAGAAAAGTTTTTCCCACCCTGATGTAGTTTTATGAAAATGAGATGCTATACAAACCCCTCCTAAGAACTTTGATCTCCGAATTTTTTGTCACCTATACGAGGCGAAACCAAAGTAGAATGAGACTACGATGATTTGAAAACATGAACCCTTGTTCCTATTGGTCTTCACGGTTATATTTATAAGGTGTATATACATATACATACATACATACATATATATATATATATATATATATATATATATATATATATATATATATATATATATATATATATATATATATATATAGGGGTGGGTTCAAATAGAACCATGTCATTATATGCGAACCTGCGAACTAGTGCTTTTATTATATAACAACAGTGCTTTTATTAGACAATTCTAATGCTTTTAATCAAATAAGGAAATACACAAAAAATCTGATCCATCCATTTAATTAGATCTAAGGCCCATAATTGACCCTAAGTTCACATATAATGACATGGTTCTCATTTGAACCTAATCCTATATATATATATATATAATATATATATATATATATATATATATGTGTGTGTGTGTGTGTGTGTGTGTGTGGTGTGTGTGTGTGTGTATGTAAACAACTCCACGTGAAATCTTTAAAGAAAAAGAGAATGGTTAGGGTTTATGAAAGGAAGTTTGGAAAGTCATAATCAAAACAAAATATAGTTTCTTAAAGCGTCTGAAGGCCATAATATTCCCTGAGATGACATTTTGTAAACTATGAACATGATAGAGTTTGAAATTGGTGAATGTGAAAACAAAAGTTTCTACTTAAAAAAAATCAAAATAATGAAAAGAAAAGGAGTACCTTCTTGTGTTGTCAAACCTAGCTTGTTGTTTTGTTTGTTTGTTTTGTTTTTTTTTGTTTTTTTTTTTTTGAGAGGGTAGTGCGAGAGAGAAAAAGAAAATTTGCAGAAGGTAAAAAAAAATGTGTTCGTAAGGGATTAAGTTACAAAAATGCTTAGGTATAGAAGATTAGAGATAATTTTGGGAGAGATTAAGGGGTGTGATGTTACATGATTTAAGGGATTAGAAAAGAAGTACATTCATTCAGATGTGGATGAATGTGGTCAAGATATTAGTCATAGTAAATAAAAATTTACGTTCATGGCTTTTGAATATAGAAATAGCTCCCATGCCTAGTGTGCTTGTTTCCGTGTTTCAATACTTATTTGCAGGGACAAGTATGGTTAGTGAAGTCTGATATTGCTTATTACGCTACCCTCCGTGGTTATTATGCTGGCCCAAAAGCTCGAGCTCTGGTCAAAAGGTGGGATAGGGGGCAGTTGGATTTTCTATTGTTCATTCTAGTGGTGATTATCTTATGGGGCGTTTTGATGAAGAGGATGAGATGAGTTTGATCTTGAAGCTGCCACTACTTTACCAAATGGAAGTGTTCTTTACTTTGGGTTTTTATGATCTCTTTTTTTTTTTAATATTTTATTTGGTGGTAGTGATTGATTTTAATGTTTGTAATTGTTTCATGATATTGCTTGCGATCTTTGATTTTCTAATCTTTATATTGCATCGAAATAGGAGGATTCTTTTTTATGATTATTCAAGTTTAAACTTGCGATTTTCATCAAATTTGTTTTGGCCGAGAAATACAAAATGGGAGAGATTAAAGAGTATGTACGTTGTTTGATATGTATAAGAGCAATAAGTCTTTTATTCTTTTTGGTGTCTTATTTTTTCTAGATATTATATCGACTTTCTTACCAAATTTATTAGATATTAATTGTTTAGGAAAGATTTGATACTTATCTTATTTGATATTTACCATTTATATATTAGAATTAGATTATGATTTAATTCTTTTTCCTCTAATATAGAAATTGTGTATTGCAACTTTTGAATGATTGCAAGTTTTAGATTTTATCTTGTTTCCTAAATAATGTGATTTACTTGCAATATATTATGTATATCTTATTTTCTTCTTTTGTAGGTCTCTGTTACAAGCAAGGATATCTATAGAAAGATGAGGACTTACTCTACAATTTGAAAATGTGGGATAGAAGAATCATAGAGAGAAAAGATTAAAGTTGAGAGTTTAGAGCATTTTATTTGGTCAATAATTATTCTGCCAGATACAGGTGTTGCGGCCACGTTGAAACACCGTCCAACATCCCGCTGAACGAATTATTTTTTTTCCTCCATCTTTCGTTTTTATTAAGACCCAATCTTAAAAATTGCGATTCTTAGCCTTTTAAAAAAATAGTGCTGATTTAGAATAATCTTACACGGTATGAGTTTTTCGTAGTCTTTACTAGTTGTTTATATTTTTAAATATAATCGTTGATACACATTTTCTAGTAAATATCTTTTCGCCTTGTGGCGCGACTATAAGGATTTTCATTATAATCAAAGTTTTGAACCTTGTGTTTTGTTAATTTTAATTGTTCTGCTATTATTTACACTTTGCACAAAACACACGTGGTGTGTTTAAATTGTTTTAATTGTTTCTGAACAAGTTAGAGAATTAGGGACTTTCAGTTCTTTTAGGGTATACAAGACTAATTTTGAAAACTATCCATATAGGAGCTTGAGAAGAGAGGTTTGAAATGTATTTTAAAATGATAATTTTCTCTTTAAATTGCAAATAAATAAATAAATAAAATCCATATTTTGTATTAATTTACATACAAAATATGTTCACAACTATTTTATTAACTAAATAATAGTAAAATTATCCAAATTAAAGTCATTATATTTGAAAATTAGAAACTCTATAAAAGTGGATAGCTAATTGTATTATCTGATTTGACTAACTGATTGTATTAGCAGTTTGCATAAAATGTTTGGTAAATATTTGAGAGCTTATATATAGTTGTTTGATTGTGTAAAATGACCAAAAAGGTGCGTTCGCACAATTTATTGTTGGGTGTTTCTTTTATTATTAACACAAGTTTACAATATATTAATAATTACAGTAACTTTTACAGAAAAATAGTCATTATTTATAAATTATTATTTATAAATACTTCTTGAGTTATAAATTTTTTATTAATATTATTTAATTGTAAATAATTTTTCTAATGCAAATTAATAATTTATTTTTGGTAACTTGAGGACAAAATTGTCTCAAAACCTCCATTCTCAAAAAGCTCCTATATGGAGATTTTTCAAAATTAGCTTTTTGACCCAAAATGTTAATTGTAACATCTTTTTACCAAACATACCAATTAGAGAATTTGACTGGTCAATCCTCAATTGAGTCAAATTCTCTAATTTTGACTGAAACCTCGCTTTATCAAATGAGGCCCATGTCTATTTTTTTTTTTGTAAATATTATTTTTTATTCAATATACTATAAATTTAAGTTATTAACAAAAGAAAATACCCAACAATAAATTGTATTAATACTCTCTTCATTTTCTTATTGAATGTCATTTTACAATTTGTGTCTAGATTTAAGGAAGTTGCAAATTTAACTAATACACCCTTAATAAATTAATATATTCTTAATTAAAATCTCTTACATCTTTATTAATAATTATCTTATTATCATAAATTTATTTTATTTCTGTAAATGAGTAGGAATAAAGTTGAAAAAGGATTTGATAAAAAATTCTAAAATAATAATTAATTTAAAACAAAATTTAACAACACTTAATATAAATCGAAGGAAGCATCATTTTTTGTCATTTTACAAATTTAAATTACTATAAACTATTATTTATTTATCAAGAAATCTTAATTAATCATTCAGTTAGTTAAAACAACTAAGGAATTAATGATTAACTAGTGTATAGACCCGCGATTACGTGGGCATAGATAAGAAAATCATAAAAAATATAATATTTATTTTAAAAATAAGTTCAAAAAGTAGACATTAAATACAAAGTGAAAAAATAATGTTTACTTTAAATTTTAAAAACCAACTGTATACACGATATTATTAATATGCAGATAGAAATAATTTTTCAAGTTCAAATGAAGAATTTCTAGCCCATGATCACACTACATATAACTTCAGCCGTAAAACTGAAAATCTATGTACACCGTTCTTAAAGAAAATAAAAACTAAGGTACCGCCTAAATGGCATATTGCACGGGAATATTATCAAAATGGTAACCATCAAAGCTAAAATCGTTCTCAATGGGTCCCACACCTTCTTGCTTAGAGGTGGAAAACGTATACCGTTTATACCATACCGAAATTTATCGAAAATACCTTACTTTTTGGTATACCGTAATTTTCGGTACGGTATCGGTATAGCATTTCTAGAATTGACGGTATACCGATATATATCGGTATACCGAAAATGTTACAAAACAAACAAGGATCCAGCCCACAATTAGACCAGGCCCATAAGAAATACGTTTATCTCTCTGCCCTAATTTTATTTTTCTTCAATCAATCGCAGATTCATCTCCAATCCCCTCTTTCAGTCGGCTCTTCAAATTTCTCCATCTCCTCTATCAACCCTCATTTCATTTGCAGAATCAACACATAATATCCTTTTCTCTTCTCACCAGTCTTCTTTTTTCTCTCCAGTTTTACCTCGCTAATCCTGCGTACCCGCTCCATTATTCTCCGAAGACCATAAATCTAGCCCTCGCGCCGCCTAATAATTCTCGTGGAGCTTTTGACGGCCAATAAATCAAAGTCCCAGAGGTTAGAATTTTCTAATTTTTTACAGCAAACTAAAACTAGCAAATCTAGTGTAGTAACATAAAAAATAGCCATTGAAATTATTGGTAGCTTGTACATAATTATTATTTAGTTTTTCTTGTGTGTCGAATTAGGTGTGAAAAATATGAGTTTTGAAAGAAGGGATTTTAGAAGAATTATTACATTAATTTGATCGGAAGTTTATATTTTTCGTTCTTTAGATGAGTTTGGACAGAAGGGATTTTAGAAAAATATTTACTAATGATGTTAAAAATATTAATATCTATGTTCTCTTAATAAGTTGAAAAAATGGTGCATAATGTTAATTATGTATTCTACTGTCTGATGTCTCTCTATGTAGAACAGATTGTATGTAATACTATTCCAGATACTTTGTTCATTAATATTTTGCTAGCTAAAATAATCCATTTTGTCTAGAAGTAGAATAAGACATTAAGATTGAGGAGACCTGCTAGTGGAAATGATGGAGCAATTAGACAATCTCAAGGATATTAAATTCAAACTTGTGAAAAATTAACTTTTCTTTTTGTAACATCTTCGTTCACTTTTCTGGAAAGAGAAGAAAAAAGGATATCTTCAATGTGACATTCATTTGATTAATGGGAAGCAATTAAGACATTACTAATAAGGCAATAATGAAGATTTGTTAAAGTCAAACTTCTTAGAAATGTATACATTCCTTCTCTCTCTAAGCATCCCAGTTCATGTAAAATGGAGTACAGATTTGACGTTTTTTACACTTTTACTTATGTTTTAATATTTTTAAAATGTGAATATTTCCACACCCGAATATTTTCCTGTTCAATTTTATTTTTATCTTTTTCTTGTAACTCACAGTATATTTTATATGGTTTCAGAACGGATGCTAATATGCTATCAAGTAACTCAAGTCCACCCAAAATACAACATTATAGAGAACTAGAAGCATTGGAGTCTACAGCTAGAAAAAAATCTAGAAAAAATCCGAAATCAAAACCTCCAGTAGATCCTAAACAAAATAGGAGTATATATTGGAATCATTATGTTAGGGGAAAGAGAGAGTTAGAAGATGGCAGGCTACAACAAATAAGGATATTCAGTTATTGTAAAATCGAGATCCCAGTTGTTGACGGATGTACTAGTGGCTTAAAAAATCACTTGGTGAGGAGAAGCAAAGGAAGTCCGCTCTTCGAAGGAAACGTGGTTGATAAAGGTCAAGCTACATTGACAAATGATATCGTGGGGCAAGGAAGTGCATTGGTTCCTTATACTTTTAATCAAAAATGGTTTGAGATGAAGTTGGTTGAGTATGTAATTGTCGATGAAGTGTCATTTAGGGCCATTGAAGGGAAAGGGTTTATAAATCTATTGCATGAATTACAGCCGAGGTTTAAGATTCCTGATCGAAAAAAGGTTGCTGGTATGGTTTATGATTTTTTCCTACTTGAGAAAGCTAAGATGAAAAGTGTGATTAGTGACCAAAGGGTAAGTATCACAACAGATACTTGGACCTCCATTCAAAATATAAATTACATTGTAGTCACTGCTCACTTTTTAGATAGTGATTGGAAGTTACATAAAAGAATAATTAACTTCTCAAAGATCACTAATCACGTTGGGGAAGAAATTAGAAAGGTGGTTGAGTTTTGTTTAAGGTATTGGGGGATAGATTAAGTATTTTCAATTGTGGTTGACAATGCTTCGTCTAATGATACTGCAATTGATTACTTGAAAAAAAGAAGGAAAATTGAAAATACATTGTTGTTTGAAGGAAAATACTTGCACTTGAGGTGTGCATGCCATATACTTAATTGTTAAGGATGGCTTGAAGGAGCTTAATGTATAGATTAAAGCTATCCGGAATGCGGTGCATTTTATTTATTCATCGGCTTCTAGGTTGAGCAAATTTAGAGAGTTTGCTGTACTTGCCAAGTTCCCCAGTACGTCAACAGTTCCTATGGATGTTAAAACAAGGTGGAATGCGACTTATAAAACAAGGTGGAATGCGACTTATAAAATGCTTGAAGTTGCTCTAAAGTATAGAAGGGTGTTTGAAAGAATGGCAGAAGAATGGGTACCTTTTATTTCATATTTTTGTGAAAAAGATGAGATAGGTAAGCCAAAGGTGGGGACTCCAAGTGAAGATGATTGGGAGAATGCAAAAGCTTTTGTGCACTTTCTCAGAAAATCTTATGATGCCACTTTGGAACTAAGTGCATCAAAATCTCCAACCTCTCAGTTGATTTACCAATCAATGATTGCACTCCAACTTGAAATCGAGAGAAAGAGTAATGATTATTCCGACTTAACTCTCAATAGGGTGGCATGTGCGATGAAGTTAAAGTTTAACAAGTATTGGAGGGATTGGGATACTATGAACCCTTTATTTTTATTGGTAATGTCTTGGATCCTCGGAATAAACTTCAAATGATCAAAGTTAGCATAAAAAAGTTGGGAGGTGGTATTACAAGGGTTCAAGAGTTCGTTGATAAGGCCAAACAAGATTTGGTAACTTTGTGGACGCAGTAAAAGGGGATAAATGAAGATTTTAAAGTTGAGGATCAAATTGTGCAAGTAGAGAGTATTGGCGATGGTGGTGGTAGCGATCTTTGTGATGAATTGCTCGAGGACATAGAAGCACAAAATGAAGAAGAGCAACTCCAAGAGATATCAAATGAAGTTGATAAGTATTTAGCCGATGAAATTGAAGAACGATCCAACCAATCATTTACTCTTTTAGAGTGGTGGAAAGGAAGTGAAACTAGGTACCCAATTCTCTCAAGCGTTGCCAAGGATATTTTTGCAATTCCATGTTCAACCGTTGCTAGTGAGTCCGCTTTTAGTTCGGGCAAGAGGGTGGTGGATCCTTTTTAGGAGTAGTTTGAGTCCTAAAATGGTTGAGGCATTGGTGTGTTCTAGTGATTGGCTAAGAGGAGATGAGTTTAGCTTTTTGAAAGATCCTACGATGATGATCTTGAACTCTATAAAGAAATTGAAAAAATTGAAAATGGTACAATTCTTTTTATTTAAATATATATTTTTCCAGATTTTATATTAGATTATAGTAATGATAAAGTAATTTTTTTTGTTAATTTACCCATATGAATCATGCAAAATTGATACTTTTAATAAATTATTTGAGTTTATGCAGTTGGGAATGCCTCACAAGATCGTCTACTACGTCGCTCAGCTCGATATAACTTTATTTCAAAGCTCCTATTGTGACGTCAATTTATTTGATAATTTACTGCTGGATTTTTCTTATTTACTTTCTGATTCCCCAATCCTAATTTAGTGTTCTAGCTTTCCAGTTTGTCGGGCTGCAAGGCGAGCTTCATTATACTTGTTCATCAAGAACACTCAATTCAAACTAAATGAATATTATGAGATTTGTAAACATAAATGAGAGATAAGTGTGAAATGAGTTATTGAAGCTACATGTTTTGAGTTTCTCATGTCAGAAGTGCTATTAAAAAATGAATTGATTCCTCATGGTTCTGTAAATATAGGTAAATGTTAATAGAGCTTTATGGACTGTTATCTTGATTCTTAATCAAAGTTGTTTTAGGTGTTTGCCTTTTTCTCTCTTTGTCGTTGTAGTTTCTTTTCCTCTCTTTGTTTAGGTAGTTTTATTTTTAATTCTTTCTCATTGTAGATTCTAACTGCTTGTCTATTGAATTAAATATGAGGTTGTTAAAATTAGGGATTTATTTTATACTTATGTGCGGATGTTTTGTGCAGGTCCAATTTGCAATATCAAAGATATCACTTGGCTCCAACTTCAATCTCATTACTTTTTCTTTTGATTTCTTCTTGTTGGGTAACATTTTAAAAATCTTAGTAGAAACCTATTGTATTAGACTTTAATATTGAAGCACAAATTTTAATGTTGGTTGTTGCATTGATGGATTATTGTATTAATTGAATGAGGTGGTTTTATCATTGTTTATATTGTTCAGGAACTAGAACTAAGATGTGTAATAATTAATTTTAAATATACTTTGAGATCTTCGGTATACCGATGTTGTACCGAAAATTTTGGTATGCTGAAAATTCGGCACGGTATTGGTATCTTATTATTCATACCGAAACTTTCGATATATCGGTATTCGGTATACCGAAAGTTTCGTTATGATAACGGTATGGTTTTTTTCCATACTGAAAATTTCGGTATGGTTATGCGGTACGGCATAAAATTTTCGGTATACCTTACCGACTCACCCCTATTCTTGCTGATGCATTAACAAAAAAAATACTACTATAGGAGGAAGTGGTTTATTGTAACAAAAGCGTACAGGTGAGAATCAGAAGTTGATATATTCTATAAATAGAAGCAAAAAGTTGAATGAGTTAATAAATTTTGGTGAATAAGTTTTAAATTGCTTTATTTGTTTGTAAAATATATTCATAAGCAAAACCAGAAATCTAGAGCAATAAATATTCGTGTTTAAAATAAGAAGTAATAATTATCATTCAAAATAATAATAATAATAAATAAACTAACCTCTTTGAGAAGAGCACTCATGAGGTCCTCCTAGGCAAACTGTTCGAGCAAGAAACCATTCTGAAATCCCATGATTCTCATAAATCTAATGTTTATGAGAAATAAGCACTACTTTCATAAAACCAGATGATGCATATTCATAACTGTCACATTCATAGAAGTTACACTGTTGTGAAATCTTCATATGAAGTACAATGAACCATACTGCAGAAAATCCACTGATCTGCATACCTTCAAAACACAAAATTGAGCAATATTGTTATGGATTCAAACCACCCCATTTTTTATGTCCTCTTAATGCAACAGTTGTTAAAACTGCTAATACCAAACGATTGCAATAATAATTAAGACCCCAAGTAAAAAAAGGTAAAAAGGTTTTAAAAAAATGTTCTATTGTTTATAAAAATATAAATGACTACTGGAGATACATTAAATTAAAGGAAGTATAAACAATTATTAAAGAGCATGTCAGCAAACAGAATCTAAGTTTTGCCATGTCAGCACAGTTAAAGTGTAATGGCAATTTTATGTAAATTCGGTTCAACTCTTCAAAAGAGCATACATGAGTGATGAGATACTTGCACAGTGCTCCAAGTAGAGTAGACAGATGGATAACTTAGTAGTAAAGTTCATAGCAAAGAATAATAGAGAAGAAAGGTTCCAATAATAAAGAATCTTAAAAATCAGAAAATAATACATTTTTTCTCGATATTGTCCGTGTTAATTGAGCAGAAACGCCAAAATCTGCAACATGTATCATATGAAATAAAGTAGTAAAAAAGATGTGCTAGCCTTTAGATTTTACCCCCAACAGGCAGAATCTTCATAACGATAAAAAATGTGGTTAAATATGATGAATTTCTCTAACCACAGAAACCATACCTTATAGTGCATCAAGATCAATATGAATAATCCATACAAATTGATTACCTCCCATAATTCCTGGTTCAACAAACTCAAAGCAGTATATGAAATTATACATAAGTAAATCGTGGATTATGCATAAAAGGTTTTGGATCTTCATCTTCAATCGCTATTATCTGTTCTATCTTGTATTGTAGAATCTATACGCAGTCCATTAAGCCAATAACAAAATGCAATGCAATTGGATATTCAAGCCCGTAAAGTAAATAGCAACAATATAACAACAACTCTTATCGTGATGAAAAATAACAGAACTAAAGCGAATAGGAGAACAATGAACAAATGGAATTTATTCAAATCTCGAAACTAAGAAACAACAAATAATCTGGAAACGGGTAACTTTAAACATGAACAAACTGGAATTATCAGTAATTCCTCAATCTGTTTTCTGATTCACAATTACCCAAACTGTGATAATACCACGCAAAAATAAGTACATGATTCCATCAGAAAAATCGCAAAAACACCAATATTCGATTTTCTATACCCTGCTTCAGAAAACACTTCATTCCAGACAGTTGAATCACACATCTGAGTATATAATACCAAAAAAAACTATAAGATCGCAGATCCAAAATAGAAAATCGCAGATCGAAAGTAAACAAACCTATAAGATCTTCATGTTAATTCTAGACCTTCATGTCGCTCGCTGTTGTCGATCTCCACTTTCAAACAAATTGATTGCGCTCTCAATTGTAGATCTGTACAAACCTTCCCATAAGCCGCTGCTTTGTTGAGTGTCAATTCTATTTTCGATCCCTTTTTAATTTTGCAAATATGAAAATATTAAATAAATAATTGAGTTTTGTTTATATATTGCGAGGAATGAAAAATGGAAAGAGAGATATGGAGAGTTGTTCGAATGAATTTCGATCCCTTCGCGAGTGAATTATATTAGAACAGTCATATAAATTTTGTAAGATAGGCGAATGATTTTTGTTTTACAAACACAAACAAAGAGAGGCAAGGGAGAGGGCAGCGGGCGGAGAGAGAGAGAGAGGGGGGCAGCGGCTGGCAGGCGAGAGAGGGATATGTTCTAACCCTAAAATTCTAACGAGGAGAACAAATGAAAAAAAAATCCTTATTTATACTTAGGTCAAAAATCCCAAATAGGAAAATTTTTTAACTCGAATCACTATAAGTCGACACATCAGCTTCCGAAACTACCAGATAGTGACATATGTCATCCGAAACAACCTATAACTGACACGTAAGCTAAGTTATCAATAACATTAATAAATAGGTGGATACAATTAGCTATCACCCTCATCTATACATTAATCGCCAAACATGTGATCATAATTTAGTAGTTAAAACGATAGGAAATCTCGCGTGATTTAGCTTTGACTTGTTTAATTGTCGCAGTGATGTAATTGATAATGTAATTGAGTGATGTAATAGTTACAAACGTAATAAACAAATAAATTAATAAATTAAAAGTCAAAAGGAATCTAGAAAAGGTGTAGGTTGTGGAGTATAATATAAAGTAGGTAAATAATTTTATAAGATCGGTTTCACAATTAAATCCCTTTGTTTGGCCTTCAAAGATTGGGATCGTAATGCCTCACATTTCAATGTTGAACTGACACAAATTTGCAAAAAACACCGGGGTGATTTCAGTGTAGGAGCTCTGACGATTAATTCAGAAAACGTATTCAAAATAGCAGAATATTAATATAGATTATTTACCTTAGCGTTTAGAATGAGACATGTTTTAAGTATACAAAAATCGAGTTAAAATGAATATTATATCACATTTTGATATTTTTTGTGATTCTGATATGCTTTAATGTGTGATATTTATACTTTAATTACATTTTATATGATAATTTTATTTGTTAGGAACGGTAAAACCACAAAAGTATTGAGACCTATAGTAGTCAGAACGAATTCGAGATCCCGTGCGATTTAATTTTGACTTGTTCAGTTGCTATTGTAATTAAGTGATGTAATATTGTTGGCGTAATGAATGATGATGTAATTGTTACAATCAAAAATAAAGAAACAAAAAGTCAAGGAAAAGACTTTGACCGTTGAAAATGAAATCTGCACAATTGAATGCTGATGATTTGAAATACCATACGATAAAAAAGCTTTAATATACTGTATTTCAAGATTGCTGTTCAATTCAATGCTAATAATTTTTACTAATGAAAGATTTTATTAAGTTACAAAATCATTACCTATTTCATGCTCATAATTTGTGATGATATATAGAGAAAATCTTAATTAATAATATATAAATCCCAATAATTTTGCTGGTGAATTTGTAATAATTAATCAATTTCCTTTTTCTCAATAAATCCTAATTAGGTTAATGCATAACTCAATGCTGTTGATTTCGCAATAAATATATACTAGATTTTATTTAATCAGTCCCCACTTTATAGTGTATTTCACTTTTAAAAGACAAGGAACGTGGAATAAATTGCCAGGCGTACTTATAAATAGCCCATATGTTTGAGTCTCTAGCTTCCATGCACTAGCACTTTGCAATATACCACCTCAACTTTTCCATTTAAATTTACTCATTTTCTCTTTAACTTAATCATCGTAGCAGAGATGGTGGTTTTATCTCAGCCAATTTCCGAAAACTTAGCCGAATTCGAAACATGCATGTCCAATTCCGACATTTTCACTGAAATTCCAATTATAGACCTTTCCGACACGAATTGTAAAAAGCTCATCGTTGAAGCTTGCAAAGAGTTGGGGTTTTTTAAGGTGATCAATCATGGCGTTTCAATAGAGTTTTTGAACAGATTTGAAGCCGAGGCCGTGAGTTTTTTCAAATTGCCCCAGGAAGAGAAGGACAAAATGGGCCCGCCCAAGCCTTTCGGGTATGGTAACAAGAAAATCGGGCCCAACGGAGATGTGGGCTGGGTTGAGTATCTTCTCTTACAGAATGATTCAAAAGCAATTTTGCCTGGAATTTCAGGAACTTTGTGGTAAGGAATAAAAAAAAGTTTTACGAGTATTTAAAATTTTTAAACTTATTGATATATTCTTCTCATTGTTATATATGACAGGTGTCTAGTGAATGAGTATGTTCCAGCCGTGAAAAACATGACGTGCCAAGTGCTGGATATGATAGCCGATGAACTTCAAATTGAACCTAAAGATGTTTTGAGTAAGCTGATAAGAGATGAGAAGAGTGATACTTGTTTCAGGGTAAATTACTACCCGCCATGCCCACAGCTCCAAGCATTGAGCGGTCGAGATTTGATTGGTTTTGGCGCACACACGGACCCGCAAATATTATCTGTTTTAAGGTCGAGCAACACATCTGGCCTGCAAATCTGTCTCAAAGATGGTTCGTGGGTCTCGGTCCCACCCGATCACACCTCCTTTTACTTCAATGTTGGTGATTCACTGCAGGTGATTAATTAATTAATTTATTTATCTATCTATATAATTTTGAAATTAATTTAAATGTAATCTTAGCATACGCGGTTTGTATGCAGGTAATGACTAACGGGAGGTTCAGGAGTGTGAAGCATAGAGTACTGGCTAACAGTTTGAAAGCGAGGCTGTCAATGATTTACTTTGGGGGCCCACCTATGAACGAAAAGATTGTGCCTTTGCCTACGGTGATGGAGGAAGGTGAAAAAAGTTTGTACGAGGAATTTACTTGGTCCGATTACAAGAAGTCTGCTTATGGGACGAGGTTGGGAGATAATAGGCTGAGTCTTTTCCTGAAATCTGCAGCCAATTATAGGCCATAGTCTTTTTATATATACAATAATCAATATATATATGATTTTAATGTAACAACCACATCACGAGTGCATATTAATGAAAATGTTATCTATACATGTCTATTTATGTGTTTCTCATTGAAAATCAAGGGCAATTTCCAACACTTAGATCGAATATTGAAGTAAATTCGCGTGGTTATCATTTTTACTATACGATAGAGGTAATAAAATAAAACCCAGCATGACATGTCTGAGGATAGGATTGAATTGGACTCATTTTATAGGATTGATTTTATTTTCAGCGGCAAGGGCCTTCTTCTAGAATCGATGCTACCTACCAATTTGAGTAGAAAAGTGTATGTAGATGGACAAGTCGTGAGAGTCCATGTCAACCAAAGCTATTTCCTTTGATATTCTTCAGTTACTTTATTGCTTGATTCCCTTTGTTTTTCCTTCTTCAAGGAAAAGGAGTCCCAGCATAATGTGTGTATAAAAAGATTCTGAAAGACATATTTTGAGTTTGGGGTCAGTTTTGATGCAATAGTCGCACTCGTGATGGCTATGATTTCCTAATATTTGCCGTCCAATCTTTCAGCTTATAGTCAGCTACCCCGTTACAGCCTGTTTTGACGTAACGGATGTTTGTTCAAATTTATTTTAAGAAAATATTAATAATGTTTTTTTTATTTAATATGACAAAAGATAAAGATGGTTATTATGGTTTTGGAAATAAGATATAAATTCCATATTATTATTATTAGATCCTATAATATTCTAATCCGAATAATTTCGGACTTTCAAATCAACTACAAATTGCACCCTGTTTTTCAAGTTGAAATTGTTTTGTTGAGGATGAAAAAATCAATCAAAATTGAATTGATATGCAAAAAATCTTTCCTTTTTTTAATTTATTTCTCACACCTGTAACAACTACAGCAATAATAATATTAATATTATTTATTATTATTATTACTATCCCTTTTTATAATTCTATACTATGAAGCTTTAATAAGAGTATGAGGATGCATTATGTGTTTGAGATTTTAAAGATACAAATACGGTCATATACATATATATAAAATATTAAAATTATATATTTTTGTACTATTGGAAATATACACTATAAAAAAAATCAAAAAAGTCGACGGATATTATCGACGGGCAGCCACCCGTCGGTAAAAGGCCGACATTACCGACGAATTTCTCGATGATACCACTTGCCGTCGGTGTATGTGTCCATCGGCAAGTCCTCAGGAGGTTGGCGGCAAAAAATCCGCCAAAAATGTCGACGAAAATTTTCTGTCGGCCATATTTAAAAAAAAATTAAATCGAATATTAATTGCCGAAGGAAATGTGTTCATCGGCAACGCCGGTTTCCATTTACCGACGGAATATTGTCCGTCGACGTCTCCGAATTTTGCTACCGACGGATTCATGTCCGTCGGTAAACTTAATATAAAGACCCTAACCTAGCTGCCAGACTCATTTCACCACCCCACAACCAAAAGTAGGGTTAGAACTCGCGAGATGAGTCGCCGTCGTCGTTGCTGCCGGAGCCATCGCCGCCTTTGGAGCACCGCCGGAGCCATCGAGGCACCGTCAACATAATATATTAAGGGATGTTAACCTTTTAATTCAAATGTAATATTTTTTTATTTTAGGGTTTTAACTTAATTTGATTTGAATTTAAGAATTAGATTTTGAGAAATTGAAATGGCGTTCAATTTAGGAATTTATGCTTGATTATGTATTTGTGAATGATTTTAGGTTTATGGTCCATTTATGCAATTAAATTTTATTTTTTAGTTTAATTTGTAATTATTTATAAATTGAATTTGATTATAAATATTTATATAAAATTAGGGCTAATTAGGTTGTGTTTGATGTATGTTATTGTTTAATGTATATATTACGATTGATTGATGTTGTGATTGGTTGGGTGGACGTCGGTGATGACGTAGTGTACGGCGCCGGCCGGGAGGTTTCGTCCCTCCAATAACGATTTTCAAAAACTTTTTAAAAAATAGTGGTGGTTTTAAGAAGTTTTAAACTGTTGGGATGGTGGTTTTGAAATGAAATATGGTGATCGGTATGTGGATGTTATGTTTAATTAAACATAACATCCACATACCGATGACCACATATATAATGGTTTGTTGATATTGTGTACTTGTGATTGATTGGTCGATATTGTTGATTGATATTATAATTTTTAAATTTTGTATGATTAATATAGTAAGAACTAGGGGTGTGCAAATTTCGGTTAAAAACCGAATTGACCAAAAAAACCAACCGAATTGCAAAATTCCGTTTGATTTTTTGAAGGATAGTTCGGTTTTCGGTTTTTTGTCGTAAAATATTCGGTCGGTTTCGGTTTGAATACCAAAAAAAGCAGATATAACCGAACCGACCGAATTATATATACATATAAAAACAATATTAATTATATTTTTTAAAATTATTTTTATGGCTTAGAAAATAATGGAAAATTAAAAAAAATATAATCCGGTTCGTCCCGAAACCGATCGAGATATTTCGGTTCGGTCGAGAGTCGATTTTTCATATTTTTTCGGTCGGGTCGACCGACGACCGAATTCGGTCGATCAAACCAACCGATGCACACCCCTAGTAAGAACAATAGGGAGTTTGATTTAATTTTGTTGTTTAATTCGATTTAGTATCAAGTATGTAATTTGATAAAGTTTGAATTGTTTCTTGTTAAAATACGTACCTTAGACCCGTTTAGAACTTAGTATAAAATAAAGAGTTTGCTCAAAAAAATTGGCGTTTGATAAATTACCCGAGCATCAAACGGATAGTAGTTCTCATTATTAATTAGAGATTCATAAACATGAAAAATTAAATTTAATAACATATCTAGCATTTGGCACACGATTGAAAATTTTGATTATAACAATTTCATGAATTTTATCCTGAAATATTTTTGGTATTGAAAAGTTGGGTGAAATGGAAACATGTGTATATTGGTTTTTTAGTTGGACTTGTTATGATTATTAGTGGCTGGTATTCCTAAAATATGTAGGTTTCTTTTACATAATCATTTATAATTACATTTCAACCAATTCTTTGGCCTCAACTCATCGATGATTTTATTAGCCTCAGTCAATAATTTCTCGATCGTTTTTTAAAACCTTTAAAAAAAAAAAAACTGAAAAATGTAAATGTAAATATGATAATGCAAGTCCTGGGGCACAGGCAAAGGAATAAATACCATGAAAAACACTTGTTGTGCTTCCTTTTAAATGAAATGAGAATCATTTTCTTATAAGTGAACCTAGAGTCAATTATGGGTTTTAGATCTAATTAAATGGATGGATCGGATTTTTTGTGTATTTCCTTATTTAATTAAAAATATTAAGATTGTATAATAAAAGCACTAATTCGCGCATATAATGACATGGTTCTCATTTGAACTCACCCATATATATATATATATATATATATATATATAAAATTTTCTTTTTTTAAATCCTAAATATTTATACAAACAAATAATCAATTTTCCGATTCTATATTGGGGCGTATAAGTTTTTTTTTTTTTTTTTTTTTTTCTAATTTCAAACTCAAACGTCGAGACTATATTTTTCTGTAAAAAAATGAATACTTTATGGGCTGAGTATTGATACGTTGTCCGTAAAATTATCGTATTCCTACGATTACGGTATCCTCACAAAAGTATTCATGTTTCATAGATTCTATATGTCGTCCTTAGTTATTTCACGCGTATTATACAAATGGTAATAATACTGATTTTATGCAGACAGATTGAAAGTATGAATTAATTAAGATAGAAGTAAAAATTACAAAGAAAATAAGGTTTAATTATTACCGGTAATTTAAAAGTGGACAATTAATTTTTGTTGGTAATGAGAATCCGAATGAAACAAATTTTTTTAATTACGATACGCTCGATAAGAGCCCGAAATAGCGTAAATGTAGATACGCTCGGTAAGAACCTGAAATATCGTAAATGTGGACATTGATAGTGTATTGATTATGTTGACTTAACTCAAGTGTTAACATAACTTTTTCAACTCCAATTTATAAGTTCAAACCAAAAGAACAAAAAGTTGTAATTCTGCATTTGAAACCAGAAACCCAATACATTGCGAATGTATAATTTGAGACATATCATACTTGATCTTATTTTAGTTTATTGAAAAAGAAAAAACATGGAATCAATCTTGAGAAATGAACACCTAACTTTTTGAACATTCTAAAAGAATATGTAAGTATAAAGGTTCATAGATGGAGATTTGTTTTTAGCCGTCTCCTAAAATACCATTTGTCTACTCTTTCTGTATTACTTTAGTTATTAGTATCGATTGAGATATTTTTCATTTTTATAAAATATGATAAATACTTGCAATTCTGGAAAGAAATATTGAAAGCATGGAAATGAGATTAAGAATAAACCAAATGAAAATGATATCTAATATTGAATTTGTACTTTCGGAAATAATGTATCTTAATTATATCTATCGTAAGAAGCCACTTTTGGAGATGCTCCAACACTAAATCAATGATCAATCTTTGACTATTTGTGAATTGAAAATTAAAAATATTGGTAGGCACATGGACAATTGAAAGACAGGATCTTGTCAATCTCGGACTGATTAAACTTCATATTTGACTTCTTGTTATCAAAATTATCCACTAGCTTACTTTCTTTTCCTTTTTAATTACATGAACCTATACCCCGTGGTCTTTCAAATCGTGTGGATAAATCATTGATTATGAGAAAATGACATGTAAATTATATGAATCACATTAAACATGTCATGTGTCAAATGGGCTTTGGACAGGGGCGGATCCAGGATTATAAGTGTGGGGAGGCTATATACCTAATAAATAAAAATAATTGTGATAAAACGGTGGGTCTACGATGAGAGTAGGCTCGTTTGAAAGTAAAGAAAAGGAAAAAAATTGATTTTTACTTGCACATTGTTGTTAATTATTAGTGAGACTAATACGAAAAAATGAAAAAAGTGAATGGAATGTATTTATTTATTTATTGATGCTAATTGGTGAGAGATAATAGAGAAAAAAAAAATAGAAAGTAAAAAAAAAAAAAGAGGAAAAAATTTGTGAGACTAATACGAAAAAATGAACGGAATATGTTTATTCATTTTATTGTCACTAATTTGTGAGAAATAATAGAGAAACAAAAATTAAATAGAAAGAAGAAAATTGAAAAAAAAAATATAAATTAAAAGAAAAAAGAGGGTAAAAACAAAAGGAAAAAAAAAAGGGGAAAGGGGTTGAACCTTCAACTTTATGGGATCAATGTTAGTTTTCAAACCACCACACCAACATAATAAATTGTACATTAAGGAGACTATTTAATATATAAAGCAACATAAATAAATAAAATTCTATAGTATTTTCTTTTTATTTTTTTTGAATTTCTTTGGGGGGGGCGTGGCCCCCTCATGGGGTAGTGTAGATCCGCCCCTGGCTTTGGATAATTTATTGAGCACGAGAAAAAAAAACATATAAATTATATAAATTGTATAGAACAAGTGTCAAATGAGCGTTGGATAATTTATTGATCACAAAAAAAGAAAAATATAAATTGCATAGAACAAGTCACATACTAAGAAATAAAATTATTTATACTTAGAACTTATTACTCAAGAATCCGTTGTATATAGAAGAAGAAAAATAGATTATGAGATTAAAAAAAAAAAGATTATTAAGATTTTATTTTTCTTTCATATTACATACACAAGCCTTATCAAGAAAATGACCGTTTCACGCCACCTGCACTACATTTTCCTCGCATCAATTTCGCCTTTGAAAATTTTGTAGAGGTCAGCGTCAATTGCTTGGAATTAAATTCAAAGTATTCCCACTCGTTTTTTCACATACTAATCACTAAAGTGGACAATTGCTAGATTCATAAATAGAGATTGAATGCATCTGTCAAACAATATACTAAAAATTCTAAAGTGCACTATTAATTCATTACAAAAATTGGTTCTACTTTCTTGTTAGCAATTCCAACTCTTGACATAGGATTTAGACAAATTGAATTATATATACTACTATAAATAATCACTATAGCCGCTAGTCATATTGATAGCACTATGTATGAATCTCAATCTCTCACCACTACTTTATTTGGATTTTATTATGTTTCGAGTCTTGAGCCTGATACTAGTAATTCATTGAATTTGATCTATAAACCTGATATTAATATAAATAATCTAGTCATAATGATGCGATGGACTATCCTCACTTCGCTGCCTTTGATTACTTGCATATGTAAATGTCCTTAAAGTGAAATAAAATGGGATTATGCTCCCTGCTTTATTTATTTATTAAAAGTGCTATGGTTAGTATTAAGCAAAGTGCGAGATTTAGTAGAAGATATTTGTCTGTTCACTATTTTTTCGCCCCTCTTTCCAGAAGCATGATAAAAAATATAAAAAAAAAAAATTGTGGTGTTTTTTTTTTTTTTTTTTTTTGAATTATCTCAATGTAATAGTTCATTGCTGCTAAACATTTTAGCAATGTTGGTTTAGCAATAATGGTCGTTTAAGCGCTCAAAAGCTGTGACGTTTATGCCCAAAACGTTTAGCATTAAAAAAATATATTGAGGAAATAGGAATTGTTCCCAGGCGCTAGGCCACGGGCTGTTGTTGGATTTGGCGCCTACCAATTTCTACAAATCTTCGTTTATCAATTATTTAGTTTATTTAAGAAGTGTTCACTTACATTTTTAAATGTGCACTTGGTAAGGCCACCTTCAGCACCGCGCTATTTCCTACCAATTTCAATATATCGAGGTATCTATATCTATATCTATATATAAAAAGGCTAACGTTTTTTAAATATATTCTCAAAATTTTCTCGCCATTTTACTTGTTATTTGTTGTTAGAGTCAACAATTTTAGATCCGGCCCGACCTGACCCGATTTCAGTCGAGCTTGAGGCTTAGAATACCAGGCCCAA
>BMAC01000660.1:593946-611733 GCA_014905375.1 Phtheirospermum japonicum
TTTTGGGCCTGGTATTCTAAGCCTCAAGCTCGACTGAAATCGGGTCAGGTCGGGCCGGATCTAAAATTGTTGACTCTAACAACAAATAACAAGTAAAATGGCGAGAAAATTTTGAGAATATATTTAAAAAACGTTAGCCTTTTTATATATAGATATAGATATAGATACCTCGATATATTGAAATTGGTAGGAAATAGCGCGGTGCTGAAGGTGGCCTTACCAAGTGCACATTTAAAAATGTAAGTGAACACTTCTTAAATAAACTAAATAATTGATAAACGAAGATTTGTAGAAATTGGTAGGCGCCAAATCCAACAACAGCCCGTGGCCTAGCGCCTGGGAACAATTCCTATTTCCTCAATATATTTTTTTAATGCTAAACGTTTTGGGCATAAACGTCACAGCTTTTGAGCGCTTAAACGACCATTATTGCTAAACCAACATTGCTAAAATGTTTAGCAGCAATGAACTATTACATTGAGATAATTCAAAAAAAAAAAAATATATATATATTTTCAAATGATTTAAATAAAATTAAAAATATTAATAAAACCATATAGAAAAAAATATAAGAACTATAATTAAACTATAAATATTTATTTCATTAATATGAAACCAAAAAAAAATTCAACAATCAAATAAAATTAAAGAGAAATTCAAAAAATAAGTTAAATTAACTAAAAAAAAATCATAATTAGATTCTATAAAATTATTAAATTAATATAAAATAAAAGAATCGATAAAAATATAAAATAAATTAAAAAATAATAATAGCAACTACAAAAACAATGTGTGTGTGTGTATAAGAAATCTGAAAATAAAATATAAATATATAATATATAATATATAAATAAATCTAAATAATTAATTTATAAGTTTGCAAAACCCGAAAAAGTTGTTAATATTATATTAAAAATATTTGTTTAATAAATACTAAAAAATAGAAACATACCAAAAAGTTGCTAATATTATAAAATTAAATATGAATTCATAGTTACAAAAAAAGTACCATTAAGTTATAGAAATTATTAACTAAATATAAAAATTAAAAAAAAAATCAATAATTATAAGAAATATAATATAATAAAAAAATTAGAAAAAAATAAAATGAATAAAAAATAAAAAATTTATAATTTGATTTTAAAAATTATTTAATAATTTTGCTAACTAAAAAAAAAAAAAGATAGTATGAGTACAACTAGAAAATTGATGCAACGAGGACAAACCTAATAGCGTAACTAAATAATCGGTAACAATAACTTGTCTTTTCTTCCATAATTTTATTTGTTGACCAAACTAGGTGATACGAGGACAAACCTAATAGCGTCATATCCTTCAATTTTCTATATCTGACTCGAGTGAAACTCGAATGAACCAAACTTTGACCCTAAACGTGTCACAGACTTGGCAATGACACTTTTTTTTTTTCATTTTCCTAAAAAAAAATTAAAAAATTATATTACGAACATAAGTGAAAGGTAAATAACATTATACAATCATTTGATTAAAATTTGAAATCAAAATTATATGTGGGCAGAACAAAAAAATGATTATATAATCGCATAATATAAAGAATTCAATACATTATTTTAAAATCTTTAACTAAATAATTATTTATGAACATTTGTATATTATTAATTTGTGACTAATTACTATGACTTTAAGTATTTAACGTTAGAAATCCACACATAAATGATTTATTACTCTTGGTTATATAATTACTTTCATATAAACTGAAATATCTATATAAATTTTAATTTATTATTGGGTTCATCAACCGACTCGATGACTTGGTGGTTAATTACTCAGTGGCTATCTCGAGTCAATCACGGGGCTGATTTAAAAATAATAACTATAGTAAAATAGAATACAAAAGCCCTCAAATAAGATTTTAATACGATGCCTCATTTATTTGGTATTTCTTTTTTCATTTTGGCAGTATTTTTTTATATATTTACAACATTTATATATTTTTTATTTTCTAGATTTAGGAGATGATTTTTTATAATATAAAATTAATTAAGTATATTACTTTCTATTTTAAAAATTTCTACGATTTATTTTATTATATTTTATAACTTTTTGATCTTGGTTATTGTTTATTAGAAACTTTAAATAGATAAAAAAAAACTATTTAAAATTAGCCAAAATACATTTATTTAATTTCCTTTATCACTATCGCCAATTTATTCTTTCAATGTCTTTAAAATAAATATTTAAAAATTAATGATAATTTTTATTATATTTTTATTTGATTCAAAATAATTTCATATTTATATTATTATATTATATTATAATATTTATATTATATTTTATTTTATTTTTGAAATTATTAAGAACCATTTATAATTAAAATATATATGTTATATTTATTTAACTAAGTTTATATTTTTATGACTATTTTATTATTTATATTATTTTAAGTGTGTTTTGTTACATTTAGAATTTAGTAGATAATTATTCAGGATTTAAATTATTTTTTATTTATTCTATATAATTATTGTGAAATAAGATTTATTTTATATTATTTAAACTATTATTATCTTCACAATTTTTTTAAAGTTATTTGATAAGTATTTTTATATAAAATATATTTCTTATATATATTTAACATATTTCATATTCTTTTATGATTTATTTTATTATTTTATAATAAAGCACTCTGCTGGGCCGACACTGACACTGAGAGACGAAAGCTAGGGGAGCGAATGTGATTAGATACCCCAGTAGTCCTAGCCGTAAACGATGGATACTAGGCGCTGTGTGTATCGACCCGTGCAGTGCTGTAGCTAACGCGTTAAGTATCCCGCCTGGAGAGTACGTTCGCAAGAATGAAACTCAAAGGAATTAACGGGGGGCCGCACAAGCGGTGGAGCATGTGGTTTAATTCGATGCAAAGCGAAAAACCTTACCAGGGCTTGACATGCCGCGAATCCTCTTGAAAGAGAGGGGTGCCTTCGGGAACGCGGATTTCTTTATTTTTTTTATTATTAAATAATTATTTAGAATTCATAATATTTTAATCCAATTTTAAAATAGTTTAGGATTCATTTTATATTATTTATAATATATATGATTTTGTGACTTTTTAATTTTAATTTAATTAATATATATTTATAATCTAAATACAATTTCTTGTAATTATTTGGTTGATTTTATATTTTTTTTCAGGCCCAGGCCTATTCTGTTAATTTAATGAGAGATTTATTGTTTATGAGAACTTAGCATATAAGAGGAATCCTAATTCTAAGCCAGTCATGCTATTTATGGAATTGTGGTGGGAGAAGGAAACCTTGTCTTGTGGACACTTCTATTGTCTCTATAAAAGGGGTGCATACCTCTCTTTATTTTGTAGGTGGATGTTGTTTTAATCGTGGTTTGGGCCCTCTAAATTATCTCTCGCAATATCTAATTTAAGCATCGCAGGAACTTCGCGGTCTGTTCACCGACTCGACTGAAGGTATTGTTTTGCAGGATCGGCTATGTCGCCAAGGAGAGTTTTGGAGGCTTATCAGGTCGCTTTGAAGGAAATTGAAGGTTATTCATGTTGCTGATCTCTCGTTTGAGGTTAGTACCCCCTATTCTTGGCAACCAATTTTTTTGGTTTTATCAAGTGGCGCCGTCTGTGGGAAAGAGGGACATCGAGTCCTTGATCGAAAGACGTGAGAATACACAATTTTCGTAGGTTTAAAATCTGACTGCGCTATAAATTTGAAAAATCGTTTTCTAATGTTCCAACCGTTGGATCGCGTCAGAATCTTTATAAAACCTCAAGTACCTTTTGATTTACGTTTTGAACGGTTGAGATCGGATTTTAAGATGCGAGGAAATATATATAAACTTTCGAGTAAAGCAGACTTTATTTTCGGAAAATTCAGTGCAGCGTTTTTCAAAATACGATTTTGTACAATAAAACCGTTGGATCAAGTCAAAATCTCGATATATTATTCTAAACATATTGAAGTTCAATCTGAACGGTGGAGATTTGAATATGAGGTCAGGAAAATCCTATAAAAATTTTAAAACAGAGCTGATCCTGTTTCCCAAAACTGTTTGTCTAGTTTCTTTTAAAAAAGAAAATTATGCACAACCTAATTGTTGGATGAAGGTGCATTTGGATATAATATTTACGAGATATAGTGGTTAAATCTTAATGGATTGAGTGCAGGTTTATGGGTTCGAGTAAGGGTTGCGATGCTCGCATCTTACTTATCGATTATTTTTATGATCATACTGACGGACTGAGTGCAGGTCTACTTGTTTAGTTTGTATTAATATTGGTTTATAAGGGTTACTCTATATGTGGCCTGGAATGTAACCCGGAAATGGTCAATGCAAACAAACGTGATGAGGTCGCGTGTCCAAATATTCAAGGTCGATTTATTTTGTTGCTCGGAGTCTAAGGTGATGAGGTCGCGTATCAACCAAACGCAAAAAAAATTAAGATAAGTATTTATTTTCTTTTAAAATTGAAAATATATAAATTGGGGTCATGTACGTCAATAATTGGTATAAATTGTGATGGTTTCATGGGTAACAATGGTGATGATATGGTTTGAAATTATGGAGATATGGGTATGGTTTATTTGATTCTATATGGTTATGGGGATACTCATACGTTTTATTTGATTCTTTATGATTTAAAGGTGTGGAGCTACTTATTTAGAGGAATAAATTGGTATCAGTATATGGATTATGATTATATTGTTATACTTGTGCATATAAATTATTTATTTAATTTATTGGGTTTTTATTTGGTATTTACATGCCCATATATGGTCTGCGTGTCTTGATTAATAATTGTGATTATGGGTTCTTAAATGGGATAATTGGTGTTTCTTATTTGGTGGGGGATGAGGACTATTTTTTGGGTTAACCTTAAACTTTTGAATTTATGTGTGACCATACATGTGGTGGGGATTTATGTGCATAAACGAGGGATTATGAATGTCATGATTGTTTAATTCACATTTTTATCAAAGGGAAAATTCGAATTTTAATTCATCTATAGCACTTTGGAACTTCATGTTGTTCTAATTGTGAACTCTATGTGACAATTCCTAAGGGTCGATGGGGTGATAAACATACATGGAGTTGGATAGTTTGGTCTTGGAATTCTTTCACAGGTTTGATAGAATGGATGGTGGGTATTAATCATATGTGGAGAATGCTAATTGGATTTATGTGGTTTTATGATATGCATGTCGTTTAACATTTGGTTGGGGAGAACATATCTGATTCTATATGGTTATGAACACACTAAGAGTTGCTCATTCTTGCACATTCCCGTATGAAAACACTGCACTGCCACACTTTAGTAAAATGGATGATAACTCACTCTTAGATTATCATTTTTGAGATCCGATTTTTGTGTTGGAAACTGGACTCGTAGGGATTTTCAGTGGTATATAGTTTCTTCTCTAATTCATTACCAATCAAAACAGTTAAATTCTAAAAGTTGGTATATGTGCTGAAAACTTTGTGTCAGTCTTGTTTGATCCTATTTGGCTGTGGTTATGGGAAAGGGAAACACTTGATTTGCAAAACACTTGATTAACATATTATTGGCGCGAGTAAGGTTGCGATATTCGGATTTCTATGATTATGCCAACGGATTTGAGTGCAGGGCTTGTTTAGTTCGTATTAACTTGGGTTTATAGGGTTAGTTTGTGGGTTGCCCGACATCTAGCTTGGAGATGGTCAATTCAGCGTGAGGAGGTCGCATAATTGAGGAGAGGTCTTAAGTTAAGGTCCCTGCGACCCAGTACAGGTCTTCGCGACCTAGGTAAGGTCTCTACGACTTCGTTACGGTCTCTATGACCTCATTACGGTCTTGACAATCTTGTGCGACCTAGATTTTATATTCCAATATGGGTTTTATGGTTAAATTCCGATGCTTCCATTAGGTCGGCGATGGTTAAATTCTGACGTTCTCATTAGGTCGATGACGATTAAATCCCGGCGCTCATTTTAGGTCGGCGATGGTTTTTATGGTTATAGGCTGGCGCTTCTATTAGGTCGGCGATGGTTTTTATGGTTATGGGCTGACGCTTCTATTAGGTCGGCGATGGTTTTTATGGTTACGGGCTGACGCTTCTATTAGGTCGGCGATGGTGTTTATGTAATTATGGTGGGAGAAGGAAACCCTGTTTCGGGGTGGACTTCTCTCGTATGGTGTTTATGTACTTATGGTGGGATAAGAAAACCCTGGTTCGGGATGGACTCCTCTCGTATGGTGTTTATGTACTTATGGTGGGAGAAGGAAACCCTGGTTCAGGGTGGACTTCTCTCGTATCTATCTCGGTTATGGTGTTTTACCCTTCGGGGCGGTTGTGGTGTTTTACCCTTCGGGGCGGTTATGGTGTTTTACCCTTCGGGGCGGTTATTGTGTTTTACCCTTCGGGGCGGACTGTTTGTGTTAATTACCCTTCGGGGCGGACTGTTTGTGTTAATTACCCTTCGGGGCGAGTTGTTATTTACCCTTCAAGGCGAGCATTTATATACTAAATTTTTTGATTCACTTTTGAACCCACGCGAGCTGATAATGGGTGTGATGGTAATGGGAGGGATGGTTCAATGAAACAATGTGTTTGGTTTACGTAACTGCTCTTAGCTTTGGTGTTTGCTTGGGTCTGAATTTCTGAAGTGTTACTGTCTTACTTGATTGCAATTAACTTGGGGGACTATGTAGGCAAGCTTTATTGATTTGATGTGGCCTGGTTGTTTTGATTTGTTTGCATTATTTGGACATGGGGGACTGAGTGGTTTTCTGTCCCATGATATTGTTGTATCTGGATTGTGTATGGTCTAAATGTTTTATTTGGTTCAAATTATTTAAACTTGGGGGACTGAATGGTTTTTCTGGGTCATATGTGGTTAAATATGTTTTTTTTATTCGGCATATATTCTATGAGTGTGTTATGGGCTAACACTTTTGTTAGGTTGGTGATGGTTTACATGAAATGGGTTGATGCTTTTATTAGGTTGGTGATGATTTGTGGGTGCAATGGTTTAATGGCCAACCTATTTTAGGTCGATGATGTCTTTATGATTTATGATTTTATGGGTTTCTGTGCTTTTATGGTTAGCAAAGGCTCGTTGGTATTAATGGTTATGGAATGATGCTTAATTAATTTCATATGGCTATGGTTTCTGGCATGGGATGACTTTTTGGCTAACCTGTTTTTAGGTCGGGTAAAGGGTTTATGGTGTTCTGACTTAAGAAAAATGCATGATTATATGTTTTGGGTTATTGTGCTTGCGTACGACTGTAGGTCGGGAATGGATGGTTTTTGTGATTATAGGTCGATGGGTGTTTCAGGTCGTTCAACATGAAATATGGGGACTTTTAAGCGACCTCTTCTTCTGGGAGGAGCATTCTTCCTGGGGGTTGAGCGGGCTGATTTTTCAGAGGTCGTGATTTTAGGTGGTGAGCTCTTGTCAGATAAGTGGTATTATAACAGCTCGGTATTGAGAGCTGGGCTATTGTGGATTATGGTATGGGGTCTTGGCGAGCTAACGAAATGGTTATGGTTATAAGGCGATGCTTGAGTAGTTATGGTTTGTGGTATGTAATGGTTTTTTGATCGACCTGTTTTAGGTCGAGTAAATGGCTTATGGTGTTTTGAATTTTAAAAAGCATATGATTGTATTTTCTTGTACTATTGTACTCGGTTATATTTTCAAGCTGCGGAGGGAAGGTTTTATGGTCTCAGGTCGTCAGGAATGGAGTCTGGGGATCCGGCCTGAGGACTCATTGGTCTCTCCTTTCAAGAGGAGAACTCTTCTTGGAGGATGAGCGAGCTCCGCGGGCTGATTTTTTGGAGGTCGCGGGTTTGTGTGGTAAATTCTTATGGGATGATTGATGTTATAGCTCGGTATGTCGAGCTGGGCGATTCTGAAATATGGTTTGGTAAGGTAGAAGAATGATTTATTTATGTGTTTATTTTATTGTTGGTGGTTGTGCTCTTTTAACTCTGTTTTATATGTCCTACCTGATTTCGTACCTCAATCAGCTAGAACATGGGGGACTAGCTGATACGTCACTAAAAATCCATACGTAATATATGAGGGTATTTATGGAAAGCGACCTAATCACTTGGAAGGAGTGTATCCTCTGGGAGGTGAGCGAGCTGGTTTATAGGAGGTGAGCGAGCTGGTTGGTGTCTTCTGGGTGGTTAGCGAGCTAGTTTATAGAGTAGTGACCTGGAATATGTGGATGAGTTCTCATATAGGGTCGCGACCTCTTATGCTTTTGTGTGTTGGGCGCTAGTTGTTAAGCTCAGTCATGGGCTTTATAAATATTAAGCCCGAATGGGCTCATGGATGGGCTCATATGGGGTCCCGACGAACTGTATGGAAAGAATTATAGGCCCAGGCCTATTCTGGTAATTTAATGAGAGGTTTATTGTTTATGAGAACTTAGCATATAAGAGGAATCCTAATTCTAAGTCAGTCATGGTATTTATGGAATTGTGGTGGGAGAAGGAAACCCTGGCTTGGGGAACACTTCTATTGTCTCTAGTTGGACCGACTCGACTGAGGTATTGTTTTGTTGAATCGGCTAGGTCGCCAACGAGAGTTTGGGAGGCTTATCAGGTTGCTGTGAAGGAAATTGAAGGTTATTCAAGTCGCTGATCTCTCATTTGAGGTTAGTACCCCCTATTCTTGGTAACCAATCTTTTTAGTTTTATCAAGCATCAATACTGTTTAAATTATCTAGGCAAAGAAAACTTATTTCACATTTTCTTCTCTCGGTGGTCTATAGTTGATCATAATAGGCCCAAGTTTTATTGGAACATATCCACACGCTAGCTGGTAATGGAGGTTCATTGTACTAATGACCTGATCTCGAAACACATTTATGTCAGCTCTAACTATTGCAACATAATATTTAACACTTTTCAATAAATAAAGTTATGTAAAAACATATAACAAGTTAAACTGAGTCTGCACACAGCAATACATTACTCAATATGTCTATAACTTGATTAAGTAGCTTAAATAGGTATAAAGACATGCACCGGTACTGTAGTCCAACACAACGTTTATATATGTAAATAGTAGTGTCATTACATAAAAGTTTACAAGCTGGTCACACTATTATAAAAGGCAACACAAGACCTTATAAATAACATTAAGACCCTTTAAAATAGTGATCGAAGAATTCTTAACACTCTAAGAAATCTTCTCCGCAATAGTACGGAGTCGATTGTAGAGCAGTAAATTATCCCGAGTCGTGTCTCTCGAGGATAGATGTAATCGGCATTAAGTGTTTTTGATTAATCTCTTGTTATTCTTAGTTAAACTAATATAATCTAAGAAAGCATTAATCATTGGTTTGGTTTTTGTGTTGTAATCATTAAACTTGAATTGAAAAGAGAGTTTGAAAAACATTGACGCAAGGAGAAAGGAATTTAAAACTTGCTTGAAAATAACTAGACTTAATGACACAAATTAAACCTAATTAACAACTTAATTAAATTAAAACTATTAACTAAGAAAGCTTGTAAATTTAAAAGCTAAAAAGGAGAGAAAGTCAAACTTAAATTCAAAAGAAGTCAAAAGCATTTAATAGGTAAAAGTAAAATGTTTTAAAAGGGGAAGCTACTAATAACTTTCAAGACTCCAATGTTTGTTTGAACAAAAAGAGTAAAAAGCTTCAACATGCAAGCTTCAATGGAGTTTTAAGCAAGAAGGAAAGTAATTTGGAAATTGGAAGAGAACTTGAAAATATTAAGAGGAACACGACAAGAACTACAAATTAACTACCAACACACAACAATAATAACAACCAAGAACAACAACAATAAGAAGGGGAAACATTACTACCAATTTGTATTCCAACCAAAAGTTTCAAATGTAGAGTACAATCTTCAAAACACCAAGAGTAACTTCATAAAATAAAATCCACAAATGAGAGAGATGTCACCTTCTCCAACACTTATGAACAACTACTAACTAGCTAATTAACTAAACTAAATTAAAGGAGCTAACTAAGGATTATATCTAGGGTTTACAATGGAATAGTGAAAATGAGCTTGGAAGAGATTGAATGGGGTTCAAAATCAACCAAGGAAGGATAAGGTAGGTGAAGGAAAGTGATAGCTTATTTATTCAAAAACGCAGGGGCAAAAATGTTAAAATGGGTCAAAAAACTACGTGTCAGTCGATCGACTGAGAACCAGTCGATCGACTGAAATGCCCAAAAATCACAAAACATTCTGCCCGCCATCGGAGAATCAGTGACGTCTCCTACTTCGGGGTTGGAGGTTTGCGTCCTCGTCCTCTTCTTCCTCCTCGTCCTCCTCGTTTCCATCTTCTTCTCCATCGTTCTCCTCGTCTTCCTCCTCGACGCTCTCCTCGTCCTGAGGCAATTGGCTCTCGATCAACAAGAGGCGGCTATGGAGGGCGCGGTGTGCTTGTTCGTTTCTCGCTTGCCCGGCCCTCAACTCCTCCATGCTGATGTCGAGCCGGTCGAATCGGGCGAACACTTGTCATTGGAACTCGGGCCAACCCATATCGGAACCCGGCCCGGTGCTCGGGCCTCCCTCGCCATGCGGGATTGCCGCATGGCTTGTGCTTGCATCGAAATGTTGCCCCGAACCGGTGTTCGGGGCTTCCTCGGGCTCGACACCCTCCTCGTGCCGTCTCTCTAACTCGGCCTCTTCTTCGTTCGCCTCTTGCGCCTTCTCGTGGACTCGGCGGCGTCGCGGGTCTCTCGGGACCTTGGGCATTTTCAACACAAGCTCCATCGGCTCGATCCTCTCAAGATTTGCCGCCTCGAGGTCGATATCAAAGTGTCGGGCGAGCAAGGTAATCATGGGTCCCATCCCGACCCGAGCGACACTCCCAGCCCTCGTCCTCCGAATCCCAAGAATCCCGGCTCGGAGAAAGGGATAGGCGGTAAATCGATGGTCGGTGTGAAGGCACCAAAGCATGTAAACCTCATCCTGGGTGAGGTTGGTGCTCTCGTGCTTGCCCATCGGGATGTGGGCGAAGAACTTGTAGATCCCGAGCAATACCAAGTCGGTGATCTCCGGTGATCGCCGTAGCCTGGAAACGCGGAGTTCCACGTCCGCCCGTGATAGTTGCCCAAAATTGATGCAGCGCAAACCCTCCTCGTCACTCTTCCCACAATACTTGACAATCCAACCCGAGCACCGTATGAAGCACGTCTCGAGTGATCCGGCATTCGGCTCCTCAAAAACGAACGGTGAACTCCCCGCTCCCGTGACACTGGTAGGTCGAGAAGAATTCGAGCATTAGTTCTGGGTACGCCGGTGCATAGAGGGATGCGAATTGGCACCCCTTCAAGGCGTCGATGAAACGGAGCATCCGTTCCCCAAAATGCTCGTAGTCCCCGTTAGCTACCCACACTTGTAGGCGTTCAATATCAAAAAAATGTGGGCGGGTGTATTGCCGTTGGGTGAGGCTTTGATACATTTCCCCTTAGGCCTCGGAATGAATCGGGAACGGAGCACCATAGACATGGGCGAGATTGGGGTTATTGGCTTCGTCAAACTCATCATCGGAAAAATTAGCCATAAGAATTATACAAAGTGAATCACGAGGGGAATATGAAAATTTTAGCAAAGGAATCGGAAGGAATTGATAAGAGGGGAAAACGAAAGAGTTTAACTAAGAGTGCTCATTGGGGCATTTCATCGAGCACTTGGTGAGCAGGGTTTTCAATTGAGGGAATTTTGAGAAAATTGGAACAAGATCCTACCCAAAACCCAACCAATTCACAATTAAGAACGTCAAGGATCGAGATTGGAACCGAAAAGCGACTCCCACCCCCTTTTTCCGAAATTGGAAGCAAATGAGGAAAACAAGGAAGAATTTGTGAGATTTCCGAATCTAGGCGAAGTTGGGATGGGGATTACCAGAAAGAGAAATGAAGTTGATTCGATCGACTAACTCTTTTTTTTTAAACTCGTGTCTTTGTATTCGTGTCCTCTTCCGCTCTTCTATTTTTTTTCCTTCGTCTTTCTCTCTGTTTCTGAGTCGAATAACCATTTAAAAGGACGCCGCGACACTGTAGCAGTCGATCGACTGAGCTTGCAAAACTAAAAAACTTACTGCCTCTCAGTCGATTTTGCCCTTCCAATCGACACTCTTGTCGATCGACTGGCAGTCGAT
Organism: Phtheirospermum japonicum; assembly: GCA_014905375.1. NCBI lineage: Eukaryota > Viridiplantae > Streptophyta > Magnoliopsida > Lamiales > Orobanchaceae > Phtheirospermum > Phtheirospermum japonicum. The sequence goes on from BMAC01000660.1 coordinate 606,091, forward strand.
CGACTGGTCCTCAGTCGATCGACTGAACTCATAAAACTTGAGAACTTACTGCCTCTCAGTCGATTTCGCCCTTCCAGTCGATCATTCAGTCGATCGACTGCAACTCAGTCGATCGACTGGAGTGCAGTTGATCGACTGCTGGGCAGCAGCCAACTTCCCATTTTTGATTTCCTCCATTCTTGAACCGTCATGATTTCTCCTACAAAACCCGAAAAGAAAGAAAAACCTAAGTGAAAGATCAATTGACAAATAATATATACAAAAATAGAAAGAAAATGAGAAAGGGGGTTAGGAAGTCGTGGGTTGCCTCCCACGTAACGCGTTTGTTTAAAGTCGTTCGCTCGACTATCCTCCTTTGATCAAGGTCCCGTCGAGGGCACGTCTCCTAAATCCTCCTCCTCCACGATCACGAATTCGAGATCCTTGGCTTGCAACGATCTGTGTTGGTAAGGCTTGACTCGTGCGCCATTAACTTGAAAATGCTCGTTCGTCTTAGGATCGATCAATATCACGGCTCCGAACGGGGATATCTTCTCGATCGTGTACGGTCCGCTCCACTTAGACATGAGTTTCCCGGGAAACAAGGTGAGTCGGGTATTGTAAAGGAGCACTTGCATCCCTTCCTCCAACTCTTTGGGCACAAGCTTCTTGTCGTGGAGGAGCTTCATCTTTTCTTTGTAAATTCGAGCACTCTCGAACGCCTCATTTCTTAGCTCGTCAAGCTCCTCGATTTGGAGCCTCCGCTCTTAGCCGGCTTGTTGCAAATCGTAATTGCATGCCCAGATGGCCCACCAAGCTCTATGTTCCATTTCGACCGATAGGTGGCACGATTTCCCGTATACAAGGCGATAGGGGCTCATTCCGAGAACCATCTTGTGGGCCGTGCGGATGGCCCACAAGGCATCCACGAGCTTTGTTGACCAATCTTTTCGGTTCGGTTGCACGGTCTTCTCAAGAATGTTCTTGATTTGATGGTTGCTCGTCTCGACTTGACCAGCCATTTGGGGGTGGTATGGCGTGGATACCTTATGAACGACTCCATAGTTTCTCAACACCCTTTCAAGTAGCTTGTTGTTGAAGTGTTTTCCGCCATCACTAATAATCACCTTCGGAACTCCGAATCGACTAAAAATGTTGCTCCACACAAACTTCACCACGGTGTCGCCATCGTTCCTCCTCGTCGGGATTGCCTCAATCCATTTGGAAACATAATCAACTCCAACCAAAATGTATTCAAACTCATGAGACTTCGGGAAGGGACCCATGAAGTCGATCCCCCACACATCGAATATCTCGATGGCCAAATTATACGTCATCGGCATCTCGTTCCTTTTTCCTATACTTCCGGTCCTTTGGCATCGATCGCACTTTTGGCAGTGGTCGTGGGCATCCTTGAAGAGGCTCGGCCAATAGAAACCTAATTGAAGAACCTTGTAAGCAGTCTTTTGCCCGCGGAAATGTCCTCCGACTAGGTGATCGTGGCACTTCGTCAAAATTTCCCCTTTTTCCTCGTCCGGAATACACCATCTCAACATACCATCTTTTCCGATCTTGTACATGTGAGGGTCATCCCAAGAATACCCTCGGCACTTGGAGAGAAACCTCCTCTTCTCATGATGAGATAGGTCCGGGCGGAGTGATTCGCTAGCAAGGTATGGCAATGTCGGCATACCACGCCGCGGTGGAAACAACAAATAAATTCTTGTGCACAAGATTTTCTCCAATGAGCTCTCTTTCTCCGGTTGGAACCTCTAAACGAGAGAGATGGTCGGCGACAACGTTCTCGCACCCCTTCCGATCCTTGATCTCCACATCAAACTCTTGAAGCAAGAGTATCCATCGGATTAGCCTCAGCTTCGCTTGAGGCTTATTGAAGAGGTATCGCAACACCGCATGGTCACTATGCACAATAACCTTCGAACCAATGATGTAGGCTCGAAACTCTTCAAGCGAGAAAATTACGGCGAGGAGCTCTTTTTCGGTATTCGTGTAATTCTTTTGGGCGTCATTGAGCATGAGACTTGCGTAGTAGACGACCCAAAGAAGCTTGTCCACTCTTTGCCCCAAGATGGCTCCCACCACTTCGTTCGATGCGTCGCACATTATTTCGGACGGGAGAGACCAATCCGGGGCCACCACCACGGGAGCCGAGGTCAAACTTTCCTTTAATGAATTGAACGCCAAACAACAAGCATCGTCAAACACGAATGGGACATCGGCACTAAGCAAATGGCACAATGGACGACTAAGCTTTAAGAAATCCTTGATGAACCGTCTATAGAACCCCGCATGACCAAGAAGATTACGAACTCCCTTCACGTTGATTGGAGGCGGGAGTTTCTCGATCACGTCGACCTTCGCCTTGTCAACTTCGATTCTCTTGGACGACACCACGTGCCCCAAAACTATCCCACTTCTCACCATGAAGTGGCTCTTCTCCCAACTCAAGGTGAGGTTACTCTCGACACACCTCTCCAATACACTCACCAAGCGATCAAGACATTCATCGAACGTGGAGCCGTAGATGGAAAAATCTTCCATAAAAACCTCCATATATTTGTCGGTCATATCGGAGAATATAGATAACATACATCGTTGGAAGGTGGCGGGTGAGTTGCATAACCCGAAGGGCATTCGTCGGAACGCGTATGTGCCAAAGGGGCACGCGAACATCGTTTTGGATTGGTCCTCCGGCGAGATGGAAACTTGGTAATATCCGGATAACCCATCGAGGAAACAATATGAGTGGTGCCCCGCGAGTTTGTCCAACATTAGGTCAATGAACGGTAGCAGGAAGTGATCCTTTTTGGTGGCGACATTGAGCTTCCGGAAGTCTATGCACATCCGCCATCCGGTGATTCCACGAGCCGGCATGAGCTCACCACGGTCATTCTCAATTACGGTAATTCCAATCTTTTTCGGCACCATGTGTACCGGGCTCACCCAATCACTATCTCTAATCGGGAAATTTAGACCCTCGGCTACGAGCTTTAGGATCTCGCTTTTCACCACCTCCATCAAATTCGGGTTCAACCGACGTTGGCACTCTCTTGTTGGTTTCACCCCGTCCTACAGGACAATACGATGCATACACGTGGAGGGCCTTATCCCCTTAATGTCGCCAAGGCTCCACCCTATCGCTTTCTTATTCTTCCTCAACACTTCGACCAATTTCGCCTCTTCACGCTCGGAAAGCTCGGCAAAGATAATCACGGGCTTTGATCCTCCCTCTTCCAAATACACGTACTTAAGATGGCTCGGAAGGGTCTTGAGTTCCGGTTTTGGTGTAATGATCGGTTCCGCATTCGCGATCTCCAATATCTCCATCACCCCCTCCGATTGAAGTGATTGCCACTCGTCGTCCTCGACGACCTCATCCACAAGTTCCACGAAGGCTTCCTCGACCAACTCTTCTATCGGATCAATCATCGAGCAATCGGCTTGAAAAGAAGAAGGGGGAACGACTCCCAAGTCATGGATCGAAAAATTAACCGTCCCCCCCAAAATAAAAAACGACAACTTTCCATTCTTAACGTCGATCAAGGTGTTTGTAGTTGCCATTAATGGTCACCCTAGTAAGATTGTGTGATCTCGTCCTTCATTGCTCACCTCCCCGACATCCAAAATGACGAAATCCACGGGAACTATGAGATTTTGCACTTGTACCAACACGTCCTCCACTACGCCCTTCGGATATCGGATCGATCGGTCGGCCAATTACAAGCACATTCTCGTCTCCTTGAGATCGACCAACTCCAATTGTTTAAAGATGGAGTAGGGCATCAAATTGATACCCGCGCCGAGGTCTAACATCCCTCGTGTTTCCTTTCCGTTCCCAAGGGTAATCTTGATACAAAAGCTTCCAGGATCACTCTCTTTCGGCAGGACAGGGTTGCTATAGACGATGCTTGCTGCGTTCGATGTACACACTTTCTCGTTATCCTCGAACCTTCGCTTCTTGGACGTCAATTCCTTGAAGAACTTGGCGTACGCGGGCACATTCTGGATTATGTTGAGCAAAGGGAGGTTAATATTAACCTTCGATAGCATCTTGTACAACTCAAGAAATTGGTCGTCTTGATTTGTCGGTCGGATACGGCTCGGATATGGAATCGGAGGTCGGTACGGCATCACGGATTTATGGAGTCCTCCGGTAGTTCTCGTGGTCTCCGTCGCCTCTCCGATTGAAGAAAACAAGGGTGAGCTAGGATCGGCTATGGGCTCGTTCGAGCCTTGCATGATCGGATCTTGTTGAAATTGGGGTGAGGGTGTTGAATCATTCTCGGGAAGAGCAACCTTGTTATCCATCATCTTTCCGCTTCGAAGTAATGTCACAACTTGAGCTTGGGCCGGTTGACTTGGTAGATTATCTTTGTCACGGGCCCGTTTGAGTTCATTAACATCCGTCGCCACTTGCCCAAGTTGTGTTTCCAAACTTGTGAGCCGTTTTGTTAATTCGGATAGGATAGACTCAATGTTCGGTTGGCGCAATGTCGACTTGTCTTGTGGAGGCGGATATGACGCTTGAGAAGGCGGGAACGGGGCTTGGGGCCGTGGTTGTTGCATCAGAGGTCCGGGTGGCATTTGAGCTTGGGACGTGCCCCCCCACCTAAAGTTAGGATGGTCCTTCCGCACATATGGGGTTCCGTTTCGATAGGCTTGGTAACCTTGAACCGCAAATGCTTGCTCGTCGAAACTACTCGGTGGCCCATAAACTGTCGGGCATGCACTAGCTCCATGACCCAAGATATAACATGTGGGGCACGTCTCCATCGACCCCGAGAATGGTTGGATGAGGGAGGTCACTTGGATCTCTAGTTCGGTGATCTTATGGGCCCACTCGGGCTCCTCTTTTGTCGAAACCTCCTTCACTTTCTCCTTCCGCTCCAATATACTCATGCGATGGTCGTCGGCGGCCATGCTCACAAATATGTCGTACAACTCCCTCGTCGAGCGTCCGGCTAGATTTACACCGGTGGCATTATTCACCATACGCTTGGATGCAAATGTCAACCCGTTATGAAAGAATTGATTCAAGAAATCCCCGGTGAACCGATGATGGGGGCATTTGGTGAGATAGCCCTTAAATCGCTCCCACGCCTCGTAGAAAGTCTCATCGCTCGCTTGATGGAATGAGGCGATCTTTGCTCGAAAATCGTCCATTTTATCTTGAGAATAGTACTCCTACATAAACCTCTCGGTCACCATGTCCCAATTGGTAAGGGAATCGGCCGGCAACATCATGAGACAATCAACGGCTTTATCCTTCATTGTGTACGGGAAACACCTCATTTTAATTTGATCAATGTGAATCCCTTGGCGCGGAAATCTTGACACCGTGTAGGAAAAAATGCGTAGTAATTGAAGAGCATCCTCTTGTGGTAGGCCGTGAAAATTCAGAAGTCGGTTGAGATCAATCGTCCATAAGTCATACTCGAGGGCTTCGGGGCTTAACCGAATGCTTGAGGAGAAATCGCCCATATATGGCCGTGATACTTCCTTTATACTATTTGTCGGGCCTCCATCGGGGGTGGCAAACGGGTGGCCACCTACATCTTGTGCGGCGTAAGGATTTTCGTTGACGGCGGGCATCCTCGGAAAGTCTTGTGGATGTGGATCTCAAAATCGATGCGCGGGCCCGGT
>BMAC01000661.1:24035-43561 GCA_014905375.1 Phtheirospermum japonicum
TATATATATATATATATATATATATATATTTTCAATTTCCTTGTATCCGCCTATCGTTCTTTCTCTCTTACCCAATATTTGTCTTATCGTTTCTCTTTCTTGCAGAAAATATTTACTTTCATTATCTTTTATTTTATTTTATTTTTATTGATACGCTATCTCTATCCACACCTATTTTTTATATATCAATGATATTTTATTTTTACGTGTTTAAGTCTTTTCTTTTTTATTTTTTTTATACGCTGTCCACACCTATTTTTATTTATTTTTCCTTCTATTTCTCATTTTCTTTCTTCTATTTTCTTTGACGTCTCTCACTTTCTCTCCTATTGTTCTGTATCACAAATTTTATTTATTTAAAATTTAAACTTATCCACCCATACACATCCAATATTATAGGTGTGTTTAAGTAATTTTTTACACCAGTTTTTTATTTACAATTTTTATTTATTTATAATATAAACTTACCCACCATGCACATCCAAAAGCGTATATTTTTACACTCATTCTTTGATTTATATTATGTTATTGACCAGATCGATGTTTCCATATAAATAGAAATAGAAACCACCCATCTATTAACTAATTCTTTGATACTTTTTTTATATTATTTGATCTAAAGATACTGATCAGTTTGTAACTTGTTTCTAGATATTATTTAAAAAATTTAACATTTTAATTAAATATTATCATAAAGTTTTATATTAATTTTTATTTTCTATTGTATTTTATAAATTATAATTTTTGACTGATATCTTTATACTTTATTTGTTGAGATTACATATTAAGTTATATTTTGAGAAAAAAATAATTATTTTATATTAAAAATAACTCACAAAAAATAAAAAATTACTTTTAATATTAAGATAACGTGTTTAAATAGCTCACGTAATACAGAATGTTATTTACACTAAAGCGATGTTGGGATCAAAAAGCAACGCGCTTTGTGTGATGCGCGTTTTAAGACACTGGTTTTTACCTATACTAATATCTATCTTCTTAAAAATCTTTCTTTATCATTCTTCTATTCGTTCTTAAATGTTCCTGATTTGACATATAAACTTTGGTTTTGATTTCTAATTATAATTCTTAATTCATGATCGATTTTGCGTGTTTGATTGAACTGGGATGTCAAGTGGAGTTTTATACGCTATCGAAAATGAGTTGTAATGATTGTTCAACCTTTCGCAGAGGCAAATGGTACTCTTCCTCATTATTTATATTTTATTTTTTAGTCATGAATTATAAATGAAATAAACTTTCAATTTTTTTTATAAATAAATTATTCTTTGCATGTGGTTTTTTGTTTTGACGAGATTTTCTAAAATTTGGAGAATGCACGATTGTTGTGTTTTATTTATAGTTTATTCCGTAGACCTTTAAATAATTGTTCAAATAAAATTGATATTTATTTTTAGAATTCATAATGGTACGTAATTCAATTTTTAAAAAATTTCATCCAACATTTGTCCCCATTATACTTTCCACCAGATTATAGTACTTATTTAAGTTCTTATCACGTACTGATTTCTTGTTCACAGATTAGCTACATAATTTTGAAGGCGGAGCATATATTATTTGATTTATTAATATTATTTATAAGATGAAAATGCATAATATTTTACGTTTTTGGGATTATTTCAATAGATCTCAAATTGTATTCTGATATGATATTACGAGATGCTCTATGTTTTCAACTTTGTTCTTTTTTAACTTATTTCAAATCTGTCGAATTTTCTTTATTATTTGCAAAATATGATTTTATTTTGAGTAAAATTTGATGTATATTTTTATCAAATCTAACATATCCTCATCCTTATTTTTTATTAATATCTTTCACATATAGTTTTAAAAAAAAAGTCTATATACTTCTCTATTTGTTTTTATTTTTCACAATAAAATATTTGTCTTTTGGAAATATTATTTGGTGCAGAATTAAAATTATATTTTATTACATTAACATTATAAAAGTACAATAGATAAATACTTAATTTCGTCTATATCACCAATTTTTAGAAATTGTCAGCTTTATGCTTCAATGTAAAGAGTAAAAGTAAAAAATGATTGAAAACACTTTATTATAACAAAGACGATAGATATGTAAATAGAGTTAATAAGTTATTTTATAATAAAAATTTCGATGGGTAATTAATAATATATTTTAATTTATTATTATTTATTCATTTTTAAAACTTATGTATTTTTAATACACTCAATATTGTAATATATGTACAGTAAAAACTCTCTATAGTAATACTCTATATATGATTAAACTCCCTATAGTAATAAAAAGTTCAAGTCCCAACTTGAGACTAGTTATAAATAAGAATAAACTCCACATTGTCATAAGTCATACATTTTTCAAGTCCCGTTTTAAGGATTTACACCTCTATATAGGAATAAATGATTAATATATTATAAAAATATTTATTAATTATATTTTTGTTTATAAAAATCAATAACATATTTAAGATGACTTAAAATATTTATCTATAGTCGATTGTGACATCGACTTAATTTTATAGATCGATACTTGATCCTTCAATTTGCGAGTGCTCAATAACTCGCTTGCATGTGATCCTTCTTGTTGAAGCCAAAATGATTCCAACCTATCTAACATAACTAAAGCTTCATTGACGAAACTTGTGGTATTTCAGCACTATCATCTTCCGGATTATCTCCTTCGTCTTCTTGCCTTATTCCCACGATAATTCTTCATCGGTTAAGACATAAGTAATTTGTCACTCATTCAGATGATTAAGGAAGACATCAATATCTATTTCGTTGTGGTAGTGTAGTGACTTAATTTGAGAGCTCAATTAAGTGAGTAATTTTAGCCTCTCTTCATCCATTTCACTTGCAACTTGTATTTCATCAACACTAGAGGTCCGAATCTTGCAATGTTTAAAGCAATTCTCAATCGTTTTTGGCTTCACGTCTATTGACCAAGAAGCAACAGATTTACAATTCCATCAAGGATAGATATCTTTGATGGTTCAAGTTTTTTTTTTTTTGTAAAACTCTATACAAGAATAACTCCGTATAGTAATATTTCTTCCCGGTCCCAATGATATGATTGTATGGAGTTTTTACTGTATATATATATACATGTTATATATATACCCGTGTGTTAACACGTGTATTACGCTATTATATTATATTAAACGTACGCTCTCATTTCCTGCTTCCACGTGGAAGTCTGCGTGATTTTCTCTTATACGTGTCTATGTGCTCAAAATTTACTCATAAGAAAAAATTAATTTTAATTAATACGTTAGTCATTATTTCACACTATTTGTTGTTTTTCATTCTATACTATTTGTTGTTTTTTATTCTATACTAATTTGTGTGTTTATTTAATTATTTGAAACCAATTTTTTATTTAAAACAATTATTGCACCATTCTTTTTATATTTATATTATGTAATTGACTAGTATTTTTATATAAATAGTGTCGTGTTTGTACATACTATTTTTTATTTTATATTATTTGATCAATGGTCTTAATCAATTTTACTACTCATTCCTATATATTTATTATATACTATTAGAGAGTTCTATATTATTTGTTTTTTTTTTTATATTTTATGAATTGTAATTTTTGTTGGAATTTATACTTTATTTGTTTAAATTATATATTAAGTTATATATTCGAACAAAAAAACAATTATTTTACCTTATATCTTTATCCTTGTTAAAATATTCTCAAAAATACTTACAAGTTATTCATATCATTTTTCTTTTCATTCTTAAATGTTACCAAAAATAGATTCGACATATGAACTTTGGTTTTGATTTCGAATTATTATTTTTGATCCATTATCGATTTATGTGTATGATTGAATTGAAATGTCAAGTAGAGTTTTATAAGCTACCAAAAATGAGTTGTGATGATCGTTTAACCTTTCACAAAGGCAAATAGTACTCTTTCTCAGTATGTATATTTTATTTTTTATTCCATGAATTATATATGAAATAAACTTTTAATTTATTTGTTGAAATTATTATTTTTTCAGTCTTCCTCTGTGCACGGTGGTTTTTTGTTTTGACGAGATTGTCTAAAAATTCTTTATATGCACGATTGTTCTGTTTAATTTATGTTTTAATTTCAAAGAAATAAAATAATTGTTCATATGAAATTGACCTTTATTTTTTAGAATTCATAATGGTCCGTAATTCAATTTTTAAAATTCTTCATTCTAGATTTGTCTTCATTATATTCCCACCAAATTATAGTGCTTATTTTAATTCTTATCACATACTGATTTATGGTTTCATAGTTTAACTACCTAATTTTAAAAGTGGAGCATATATTTATTTGATTTGTTGATATTATTTACAAGATTAAAATGCATGATATATTTGGAATCTTTGGGATTATTTCAACGGGTTACAAATTATATTCTGATATGATATTACACATTTGGAGATGATTTACATTTTCAATTTTATTCTTTTTCAACTTATTTAAAATATGTGGAATTTTCTTTATTTTGCAAAAAGTAATTTTATTTTGAATAAAATTTGTTGTATATTTTATCAAATCTAACATATCCCACCTTTATTTTCATTAAAATCTTCCAAATAATATATACTATACTATGTAGGAAATTTGATAATAATTAACAAGAGCTTGCCATTTGTCAATTGTTGATTGGTTAATATTTTAATTGTTTGGGCTTTGGTTTGGATGGGGGCTTTAATTCTCTTGGGTTGGGCTTTTTGTAACATTTGTTTGGGTCTGGGCACAAAAAGTACAACATTAAACATTACGTGGGTTTCCAAAAAGAAGAGAATCAGCAAGTGAATAACAAATGGCATTAAATGATTGGTTTTCTATTTTCTTTTCTTTCTCAATTTTAATCAGTTAAAAATAACATAGAAGAGACTCATAGATATGGTACTTTCCCAATTCTTATCGATATTTCTTATACATTATCTTCTTCCTTTTTACACGTTATCTCCGTTCTCTTTTCTTTTTCCCCATCTTTTCATTGCCCTTCTAGATTTTTCTCCTCCCTGATTTTCTGCTACGCACTTTGCTACCAATTTATATAAGATTCATGAAGATTAATATTAACTAGTTCGTAGCCCGCGTGTACGGGGCATATCGAAAAAAACATACTAACATAAGCGAAAAACTTAAATATTAAATTATAGTTAATAATACAACTTATTGAAATTGTTCACTTGAGGGTTTGAAAATTTTCCTTATAAATAATATTTGCAGTCTTATTAACAATATTACCATAGTTGTCACAACTTAGGATTTTTAATCCTTTACGACTCTTGAATCGAGAGACTGCAACGTGGAGTTGACCGTACCTAAAAACTGGTTTTGACAAATACAAACCCATAATAAAATTATGTAATTATCACAAATACGTGGAGTTGAGAATGCATTAATTTAATTTTTTTATTTTAAATTTAAAATTATGTAATTATCACAAATACTTTCGTATATTTATCTTTAGATAAAGTCCCGTGTAATACACGGGTGTCAAATAAGTATATATTAATGCAAACTTTTCATAATTATAGTCTGTTTCGTATGCTTCGCTTGGATAATAAAAATTTTTAGTGCTTCAGTTATGTATATTCGTGTCTAATATATACCTAATTTAATATTTTCATTTTATTGTATCTTGCCTAATTTAATATTTTATTTTTATTATGTTTAGCATCACTTAATACTTTTTTTAATTATATTTTGTCTAATTCAATAATTTTCTTTTATACTCCTAATATAAAAATATAAATAAGTCATATATAATTAGTAGAAAAAAAACTAAATCAATTTTTTTAATTAAAAGAAAATTTACATATGAAATAATTTTAATTACAAAAAATTTATTTATGAAAGTAATTAAATAAATTGTATTTATAATAAAAGTTGAAATAATTTAATTTTGAGATTTTAAATATTCTGTATAGGTAAATTATGATATATTTGTAATAATTGGAGTATGTAACTAAATATTAGTAATGAGTTCAATTTAAATAAAACATAAAATTATATAATAATTTATTAATTAATATTTATTAGACAATGGCACAATGCGAGGACGCTTGAGAGTATGATATCTTTTGAAATCTTCAAAGTGTGTAACTATAATTATTAACAAAATTAATCTTAACATAAAAATATAAAATGAGTTAATAATAATTAATTAATAGATTAGAGATGAGTTGAAAATGTGAAATCTTTTGAATTCTTATAAGTATATAAATATAATTATTAACGAGTTTAATGTAAAAATTAATATATAATATTAATTAATAATTATAATAATTAATAAATTGACAGGGCACGGGAACACACCATTTCAATTTTTATTTTAAATTTAAAAGTTTGTAATTTTCACAAATATTTTTAATATTTAGTTTTTTATAAATTCCGTGTAATACACGGGTGTATATATATATATATGTGTGTGTGTGTGTGTGTGTGTGTGTGTGTTGTGTGTGTGTGATATTAATATACACTACTGTAGAACAGTGAATTAACGACGGTTTTTCTTAAATTTAACGGCGGTTTTTGAACCGTCGTTATATCGACCGCCGTTAAATTTTACGCCGGTTTTTAAAAACTGGCCGTAAAAAAACCATGAATTAACGACGGTTTTTCGGATATTTAACGGCGGTTTTATAAACGCCGTAGTGTAGACACTTTCAATGGCGGTTCTTCAATAACCGATGTTAAAAAAATATGATTTCACGGCGGTTATTACAACCGCCGTAAAATTTCCTATTAACGGCGGTTCGAAACTGCCGTCAAAAATGCTTTTGGTGGCGGTAAAATACTGAATTTACGGCGGTTATTAGAACCGTTGTTAAATCATGAATTATTTTACGGGGGTTTTAAAAARCGCCATTAAAACATGCAGTAATTTTGCGGCGGTTTTTAATATCGCCATTAATTATTATTACCTTTTGGTGGCGGTTTTTTACTGTTTTTTCTGCTTTTTTTTTTCGGCCATAAAAAGAACAATTAAATTGCAATTCATGCTTGGAACCAAATTCATACACAAATAAAAAAAATCTAAAAATCTATCAAACTTAAAAGCAATCCAATTCATTTCATCCATATATAAAACAATTCAAATTGCAACCAAATTTAAAAACAATCCAATTCAATTCATCCACAAATAAAACAATCCGAATTGCAACCAAACTTAAAAACAATCCAATTCAATTCATCCACAAATAAAACAATCCAAAATGCAATCAAATTTCAAGACAATTCACAATAAAACCTAAACTTCAATAGTATACATCTACTACAGAACCCCAATCATCCATCATAAATGTCAATGAAATATCTCGCCTATTGATCTTGTATTTCTTTGATACTATCAACACTAAATGGTTGGTCACTAAACATCTGCAAATAATATTTAATATACGTATTTAGAAATAATAAATTTTTTAAAAAAAGTTATAACATTATAGCTATAAAATAAAATATTGTAATTATTACCTCTTGTCAATTTCCCGTAATACCCACTCGAACAATAGTCCACATCCAAAGCATGACATAATAACCGGACTCCCAAACTTCATCTTGTTTATTACACTGTGAGAGAAACATGAGGTTTCATTAAAAAATAAACAATTCAATGATGTGTTTACGATTGTAACGTAACAACCAAATATATTCAAAGAAACGTAATACATTACCTTTGGAAAAAAGCCAATTAACCCCTTACTTAGATTTACTCAGCTGAGTACCACTCAACATCTTAAATGAGGTCACGACACTATTAAAAAAGCATAGGAATATTATGGCACATTATAACAATACTCGTTACATTATAACAAGCTCCAAATTCGTTGTCCCAATTTGACAAAATTAAATAATATAATCCATACTTAGAACCAAACTCCAAAAACAAATTCAAAATGCAACCAAACTTACCAATCACGTTATAACAATATGTTGTCCTAATTTCAAGAATTACATTTTAATCCTTGAATTATTAAAACAATCTATTTCATGCTTAGAACCAAAACATACGTTCACATTCTATATGATGTAAGTATTTTAAACTAGAGTTTACCTTTGTACTAGCAATTTGATGTTTGCGTTGGGCTTATCATGATTTGAACAAAACCACATGGCAGTCCCTTCTTGAGGCAAAATTACAAAGAGTTACCAATGTTGTCTGCATTTCGAAATGAATATTATTAAGAGTAACTCATGCAACCTAACAACTTATAGTTTAAGTTGTATTTACTTATGATGGTATGCTCCCAGGTAAATTTGCTTTTTATATTTCTGCATATGTTTGAGAATGGAAGAGACCAAAGTGTTTACATGTTTCTTGCTACCCATATTTTGTATGGATAGAGGCTCAAAGAATTCATACACAACATCCGATCGGTTCTCAACAATAAGTGATTTCAAAAACCTAACATATCCATGACAACAAGTAATCAATCAAAGTTATAAATCAATTAATGAACCTAAAAATTAATTAACTAAGATTTAAAATATACTTACAAGATCCAAAGTTGTACACTCGAGATATGAAGACACGTTTTGCCTTGCACGACGTCCAAAACTTCTTGGTAATGAATGGTCACTGGGATGTCATTCTCAAATCAAAAAATGCTTGCATCACACGGAACACGAAATGGATTCTCATAAGGCGATCAGAAAAAGTAAGCGATTCAGGAACGGGGTTATCAACAGCCCGACTTTGTTTTGTTGGTCGCTCGTTATCCTAAAAACATTAAACATAAATTAATAGTTATTGACACTCTATTTTAGTGTAATTAGCAAACAAATAATTAATTACCTTTGTTGACATAGGCTTCACAAGATATTTTGGCCAAGTAATAAAACTACCTAGTGCTTGCCTCACCGTGACTACCTCTTCACTGGGCATCGGGATGGGAGCATCACCATCTCGAATGTCCTCAACCACCACTCTAACCAAATCTGTCGACAAAGGCACCCCATGTAACGTGGAACCCCCCTCATGAACTGTCCTAAGGGACACCAGACGGGGAGGAGAACAATCACCGACATATAACTCACATCGATCATTAAATCTAGTAGGAGGCGAACGAGATGGAATGTCAGCAGGGGGAGGTGAAGGAACTAGAATGTTAGAAGGGCCGACACAACTCCCCATCCTACTACGATGGAGATTTAGATCCACCTCAACTGGAGAGGTCCTGACTTCAACTGGTTGGGCGAATTGCTGCATCAACTGATGTGTAACATCTTTCCTTATCTATTCGGCCATCTCGGATCTAACTTTATTCTTGACCTGTTCGGCTATCTCAGATCTAAACTTCTCGGTTATCATAGATGTCAAGTGACCCAAAAATTCGGGAGTTACGGATGACGAGGACCCGCATGATTGAGAACTAAAGTATTCTCGGATCCCCACACCACCTCCAACGCCATGAACACGTCCAGGGTTCTTTGGTCGATCAATTGCAGCACTTAGAATAACCCTCCGTCCCTCTACAACAAAAGAGTCATTTCTATGCTCCTCCTCCAACTCATCCTACAACAAAATAGTAATTGTTTAATGCTATTTTAGATCTTTCTGTTATGTTACGATTTTAAAAACTAATTAAAACATAATATTTTAGGTGAGTGGAATGCTCCGAGGAGATAACTTGTTAACAGCATAATCCCGAAGGTAAGGGAAAACACGACAACCAAAAACATGAAAATCTTCATACTCTGGGACGGACCCAAACAATGGAAAAAATATTTTTTTTAGTTCGGTAAGTGACCACTCTTTGATATTTAGTCCAGTTTCTGGTCACACTTGAAAATTAGTCCACTAAGTGGACTAAATGCTGATTTTTGGTCCAGTGACCGCCTAGAGCAGGTCATCTTTACCGGAAAAACCGAAAACTGAAGGTCACTGGACCAAAAATAAGCATTTAGTCCACTTAGTGGACTAATTTTCAAGTGTGATCTAAAATTGGACTAAAAGTCAAAGAGTGGCCACTTACCGGACTAAAAAGAAAAATTTTGCTTAGTTTAAAACTATTGATATGTGTGATGATAATAAGATAAAATATAATTAGATGTATAATGTAATCTGCAAAAAACTATTTCATAATATATAAAAGTGGAGTTATTTACATTTAATTTGTTTTAGAGAGCGGATATATGCACCCCATTTATTTACGAGTTCACCCCATAAAAAAATTCAACAAAAATATCAAAATTATCCCACAAATACTAAATACCCAAAATATATCATCTCCTTCAACCCTCCACCACCACTCCAACTCTTCTTCCATTAGTGTCGCCCATCACACCGTCGTCGCCACCGCCTAGGTGTCGTCATTGTTCCACCGCCAAACAGGAAGAAGAAAAAACGTTGGTGGGTGGTGAAAGGTAAGTGACGGATCTAGGCGGTAAAAGATAAAAAATAAATGCAAAATAGGGGTGTTCGTCTCTGGTTTCTCGAACAAAACACATGTGTTCGGACATTTTGATAAATAAGCAATAGAATAAAAACCTACAAGTTATAAATAAGTAATAGAATAAAATAAAAACCTACAATCTAAAATTAAAAATAAAAACAAATAGGGATTTTTTTCTCCCAGATATTTCATTTTTATTTTTACCTATATCATATTCTTTTGGACGATTGCCTCCTCATTACACTTCCTCGCCAAAAACCTAAAATTATTTTTTTAGTCCAGTAAGTGACCACTCTTTGACTTTTAGTCCGATTTTGGATCACACTTGAAAGTTAGTCCATTAAGTGAACTAAATGCTGATTTTTGGTCCAGTGACCTGCTCTAGGCGGTCACTGGACCAAAAATCAGCAATTAGTCCACTTAGTGGACTAATTAAAATCGGACTAAATGTCAAAGAGTGGTCACTTATCGGACTAAAAAAATATTTTTGCCCCCAAACAATACCTCGTAAGGAGATTTATTTTGTAAAATGGAAGAAGGTAACCTGTTAATGATGAAACTTGCCACACTAAAAGCTTCAACCCAAAAACATACCGAAACCGAAGAGTGAAAAAGCATAGATAGGCCTATCTCGGTAAGACGACGATGGTTGCGCTCAGCACGCCCATTTTGTGCAAGTGTGTAGGGGCATGACATAGTGTGATGAATACCACTGGCGCGAAAAAGAGCCTGAATACGGTTATTTGTGAACTCGGTTCCACCATCCGATTGAAAACGTTTAATAGAGCAGAAGAATAAATTTTCCACCAACTTCTTGAATTGAACAAATATATCATAAAAATCGAACTTGTGGCAAAGCGGATAAAACCAAGTAAAACAAGAATGATCATCAACAAATATAACATAATGTGAAAAACCACCAAAAGACTTAACCGGAGCAGGATCCCATAAATCACAGTGAACAATCGTTTGCTTTTGGCAAGTTGACAAGACTCACAAGAAACCGGTTTAGGTAACACAGACGTTACGGATAAATGACCTAATTTATGTAAAATAGAGATGACATCAAAAGCGACATGACCAAGACGTCTATGCCATAATTCGAAAGATTCTTTTGTTCCAGTAGATTTTAGAGCCGCAACGAAGGTTGCATTCCCACGCTGCAGAATGTAAAGGCCATTTTCACGATGTGTCTCGATTCTGAATTTGAAAGTGTGAGCCAGTAAAAATCACATTCACAGGAAAGTCGCGAGTTAATTTACTGACAGAAAGTAGATTTTTAGTGATATGAGGCACGATCAAGACATCTAACATAGATAAATCGGATGAAAATTTACGTGAGCCGGTATGTGAGATATCAAGTGAAGAACCTTTACCAATGATAACACGGTCACTGCCCGAATATAGAGAGGCGGGGTCAAGAACCAAAGAGGAATGAGCGACATGCGTAGACGCACCGGTATCAATGTACCAATCAGACGCAGATGGCGGCTGTAGGGAGCAAGACGTGTTGAACACTTCGACTAGGTTCGCTTGAGATGGGGCAGCAGAGTAACATTCCGGACAAGTAGATGCGTAATGTCCCTCGATTCTGCAAATCTGGCATTTCGGAATAAATTTTCCTCTACCACGGCCACGACCACCAGGTTGTTTGCCAAAATTTGAGAAACCCCGATGACCAGAATTGCGGCCACCTCCACCACGTGCCTGGCGGTATGAATTTGAAGTCCGGTAGTGTTGCGCATATAAAGATGTCGAATGAGTGTTGACCGAGGATTCAATCGATCGAGTAAGTATTTCGTGACTCGAAACTTTTGCGAGTGATCGATGAATTCTTAGCGCTCTAAGAATCATCTCCGCAATAGTACGGAGTCGATCGTAGATGCGGCAAGTTGTCCCGAGTCGTGTCTCTCGAGGATGGATGTGATCAGCCGTCGGTTTTCTTTATCGTTCTTATCGTCAGTTTTGCTAAAACTAATTTAACCTAGAAAATCGATAGTCATTGTTCGGTTTTTATAACTAAGATTTAAATTGAAAATTAAGATTTAAAAACATTAAAACTTTGAAAGGAAATTAAGCTTAAAATAAAAAACGATCAATTTAAACTAATTAACTTATTAAAACTTAATAATTTTAAATTAGGGAAATGGAGGAAAAATCAAAGTCAACTTATTTGAATAAGTCAACAAAATTACTTAACATTAATTAAGGGCTTAAAGATGAAGATCTTAATAAACTTTTACTAGCTTAGAAAGTAATTATAACTTTTTAACTTAAAAGCATAATTTCATAAGCTAGAAATCTATAAAATGAAATTGAAAGTTTGATAATCAAAAGAAACACTAAACTAACGATCCAAAATACAACACAATATTAAAAAGGAATAACATGAAAATAAAACTAGATTATAGAAGGATATTACCAAATGTATGTGATTACAAAAAGCTTGAAGGAGGAAAGCTTGAAAGCTGGATGATTCTTCAAAAAGGGAACTTAAAATAAAGCTTGAACATTACACAACTAAGATCTAAGCTTGATTAATCCATAACTAATTACTAGGAATTATAGAAATTAAAATAAGTAAAATATGAAAAATGGAGAAAAAGATGGTTTTGGGGGAGCTTCTTTGGGGAAGAAAGGTCCCTGATGCAAGTTGCCATTTGAAATGACGTCTGATTGCTTAAATCTTCAAAATTGCTGCTTTTCAGTCGATCGACTGAAAAAGCATTCGATCGACTGGCAGTCGATAGGCCTTGTCGGCAGTCGATTGAATGTGATGTCAAAAACGGCCTGAAGCCCTGTAATTCAGTCGATCTTGGGGGCTCCAGTCGATCGATGGCAGTCGATCGGCCAAGTAGGCAGTCGATCGACTGGATTCCAGCGCCCGGCTCGATTTCTCGTCCTTTTCGCGTCCGCCAGTTTATCGAACCTCGTCCGCTGCGTTTCCTTGCTTTATCCGTCCATTCCCGAATCGAGTATCAACGATCCCAAACGAGCGTGGGCCCTGCTTGGACGTCCTACGGCCAAGAAAAACAGAAACGTGAAAATCTACGAAAATTAATAACAAAACGTACAAAAACTAAGAGATCTAGAAATACAAAAAACGGCCAACCCGACTCCTAAAGCAACAAAAAGCAAGCGAAAAACATGCAATGTGAAACAAAAATGAAAATGAAAATACGTACAAAAAGATGCAAATCAGCGAGCAATTCTTGATAAGAGGGTAGAGGCGTAATATTGATTTGGGATGTGGAGAATGCATGAAACTCGGCCCCTAGGCCCCGAAGAAACCAATGAGATTTGTTGGTTTCCTGAAGAAGACAGCCCATTGCCGCCAGTTGATCACAGCGATTGATGTTCAAGAAATGGAGAACGAGCTTTTCGGTGAACGAGTAGCAAAAAGATGGAGAAACTGGGGCAGACGCGCAGTCGCGTCGACTGACGCGACCGTCGACGCTACGTCGACACGAGCCATGATCCGCGTCAGTCGACGCAGCGTCGACGCAACTTGCTGAAGCGTCGATGTCGACACACCCAGTCGACGCACCTGCCCAGCCGACGTGCACACCCAGGCAGCGGCAGCGCCGAGCACTGGCACGCGTCAGTCGACGCACTGTCGACGCAACTTGCTGAAGCGTCGATGTCGATGCACCGTCGATGCAACTTTCTGAAGCGTCGATGTCGATGCACACTGTCGACGCATCCGCCCTGACCGCACCGACGCCGAGTGCTGGCACGCGTCAGTCGACGCACCGTCGATGCGACGGCCCAGAATCGGGATT
The DNA here is from genome assembly GCA_014905375.1 of Phtheirospermum japonicum. NCBI lineage: Eukaryota > Viridiplantae > Streptophyta > Magnoliopsida > Lamiales > Orobanchaceae > Phtheirospermum > Phtheirospermum japonicum. The sequence continues at coordinate 38,219 of BMAC01000661.1, forward strand.
TTAGGGTTTCTTATGCTCCAAGTCAAGGGAAATCTATTTAAACCCTTCCAATACCGTCCCAAAAACACACACCTCTCTCCCATACTCTGAAAATACGATCTCTTGAGTTCGAGAACAACACCATCCGCATCCATATAACAACAATTGATCGAGATCGAAGATTGGAGGATCGCTATCTTCAACCGTCCGTTCGTGATCCGTTCTTCGACCGAGATCAACCGCCTCTCCGGATTAGCTGGAGAATCTACTGCATTCCTTAGTTTAAATAAGTATTCAAACTCTTTTATCGCTTTCTTAGTTTAATTTATGCAATTAAGTAGTAGTTTCTAATAATTGTTCTTAAGTTATTTGATGTTTCGAACCTTAGATATTTTTGATATTGCAATTCGTAATCTTAGTTTAATTAATATTTAGTTATTATTCATTCTTGGTTAGTTTACTTCGTTTACATTTCATTCTAGATAATTGCTGCTCGTTTATGCTAGTTGATTTTGTTTGAGTTCTTAGAATAATTTCTTTATTTTACATGTTCTAGTTGCTGAATTAAAATACCTAGTTTTAATTAGAGTTCATGCGCTTTAAATTCTTAGATAATAAAAACAATCAAAATCCCCCCCATGTATGTGATATTGAATTGAACAAACTATTCGAGAACTCTGGTTGTATATTCCTCGAGAGACGACTCGAGTCAAGTTGCCAAACTACGCGCGACCCCGTTCTCTTGCGGGCAAGCTATTGATCTTCTAACAAATTTTCATAAGTAGGCWACACAAAAGCTTGAATCAAAATTTTGGCGCCGTTGCCAGGGAATATACAAAGGTTTTCAAAAATATGCTTGTTCATTTTTATTTTTATTTTAGTCGTTATTTGTATAATTATTCTCTCTAGTKGATACGTTTGATTTGTTGTTGAGTTCATGCAAGGTCGTAGGTCGCTTAGGATTCATCGACAACGTTCATCGTCCGAACCAAGTGAGACCACCTCACTCACCCACAAGTGAATCGTTTGCCACGACTGATTTTATTTGTGATTCTGTTCCAGAAATGATGTTGCGACTAGATAGCCAAGCCCACAACAACGGGGATGACCAGTCACCAAGGCATCCACCCGTGCAACAAAGAAATGGGTACGGGAGTGAGGCAAATCGTCCAGACGGACCAGTACAGCCTCAAGCATACGGGGAGAATATTCAACGAAACGTAATAGACCAGAATGAAGGCCAAAGAAGAGGAGATAATCACTACCGCCACATCCCGGACGACTATTCTGAGAGATCATATCATGGCGACGAGCGGGTCAATGAGCGGCTGGCATATGACGGGTACCATGAGAGAGACGAATACGCGAGGCGAAATAACCAAGCAAGATACCAACGGGAGGCGCGCGAACCGAGACAAAGAGAGTTCACGACCCCTCAAGTGGGTCCCTATAGTTCGGCAATTGTGTTAGGTAGAACTGCGAGAGACTTCGAGTTGAAACCTCATATCATCAACAACCTACCGACATTTCACGGCCTCGCCAATGAAGACCCACTGACATTCCTTAAGGAGTTCTATGCCGAATTTAGTAGGATTCCGTCCCCAGGACTTCATCACGAAGACCTTCAAATGGTGTGTTTTCCGAGTTGCATGAAGGATAAAGCCAAGTCTTGGCTACTATCGCTGGAACCGAGATCTCTGTTCGATTGGCCCATGGTGAACGACAAATTCATTAATCAGTACTACTCAGCTCAGACGACGGGCCACATAAGGAGACAAATAGCCAACTTTGTCCAGCAAGACGGGGAGCTGTTTCACAAGGCGTGGGAACGTTTCAAGTCTCTGTTGCAAGCTTGCCCCCATCACCACAACTCTTCGGGAATGGTGAATCAACTCTTCTACGAGGGACTTATAGATTCTTTTAAGAATAATGTAGAGGTGGCTGCTGGAGGAGATTTTGGGGATTTGACAGCGACTGAGGCCAAACGACTGTTTGAAAAGATGAGCGAGAAGTCGAGGTAAATGAGCTCTCGACCACGGAAAATACGAGTTAACGAAGCGACTGAGGTACCAAGTAACGAGATCATCGTGACATGCAACCATTGTGGAGAGCAAGGGCACCTGGTGGATACGTGCAAAATGGTGTGTTACGACGAAAGTGAAGCCGAAGCATACGCCATCAAAAACCAACTCCGCCAACAAGACATCCCAACTTACGAGCACCACCAATCCACTAAGTTTGATGCACAACGAAATTCTCCGTATCTCAAAAGGGGGCCCTGAAAACTCACATTTCGCCCCGGCACAGAATAATTCAATGCCACCACCGAACAAGCTTCCGACGACTAGACCAACGCCTGCTCCAATACAACCAAACGATCAATTACTAATTTGGCAGCAAAACCAAGTCACTGAAACGATCATAAACAGAGATGGGCTTGCAAATCTGACTACGCAAGTAAACAACCAAGGAGAAGTTTTGAATGACCTCTCCAAAAGTGTGAAGAATTTAGAAACGATGGTGGGCCAAATGGCGACATTCATGGCCAAACATGACAATAAAAAAGGGAAGTTTCCGAGCCAACCAGAGCAAGCTTCCGCTGTCCATTTCTTACGAAGTGGAAAGAAAATAGATAATGGAATCGAAGAGGAGAAAGAAGAGGCCACAAAGATTCCAACTGAGGATTCGCCCACAATTGACGGCCCTAAATCAATGGATCAAGTGCATAAGTCACTAAATCCTTATATTCCGAGGTCGTTGAAAGGGAAGTTTCAAAATCAAAGCCCCACTCCTGCAACAGTTGACGATTCTACCGAGTCTACAAATCAGCAATCAAAGCAGTTCGCACCGCCTATAAGAGACAAGGTTCCTTTCCCTAGTCGACTTCGTCCAGCCAAGGAAAACAAGAAATTTATGGAGCTATACAACCTACCGAAGAATGTGAACATTAACCTTCCCCTGCTGGATGTGATCAAGACAATGCCCGCGTACGTTAAATTTTTCAAGGAACTAGTGTCACGAGAGAGACACTCGGCAGCAACCCAACATGTGGCATTAACGAAAGAAGTTAGCGCGATAATCAAGAAACCATTGCCACCCAAAGAAAAAGATCCCGGGAGTTTTTGTATTACTATTTCCCTTGGGAATGGACAAACGGCGAGGGGAATGCTCGATCTTGGCGCTGGCATTAATTTGATGCCGTATTCTTTATTTAGAGAGTTCGATCTTGGGGCATTGAAGCCTACAACTATGCGCCTACAATTGGCTGATCGGTCGATTCGGCAGCCTCTGGGTATTGTTGAAGAAATTTTGGTGCAGGTTGGTGAGCTGGTTGTTCCTGTTGATTTTGTGATTTTAGATGTTGGAGAAGTGCCGAGCGGGAGCAAGGAGCATACCATCTTATTGGGACGTCCGTTTATGTCAACTACGCATGCGTTAATAGACGTGAATAAGGGAAGGATGACCATGTCCATCTTAGGGGAGTCAGTGACGTTTTCACTTCATGAAATCCATAACACTCCTTCACCACTTATGCAAGATGAATGTTTATTCGTAGATCTAGTCGATTCTTTTGTCCATGATCTCCAAAGCATTACCACTATAGATGAGTTTGACGGCGAGGACGACAGGGAGCATTTGAGTGGGGAGGAATTCGTCGAATTGTTGGGGATTGACATAGGATAAATCATAGATAGAATTGCTGGTTGTGGTACCGAGTTATGCAAAGAGAGCGACGTACCTAAAATCGAGCCAAAAGTGGAGTCGAGACCAAATCATTCGAAGTTTAGAGAGGAGACGAAGCCATCGCATAATCATTCGAGAATTGTTTCCCTCAACCCCTACGAGAATTTTAAACGTGCAAAGAACAAGGGAAAGGCGCTTAGCAAGGATTGGACATCGAAGAAGAAGACGTCGATCGAGGTGTATGACAAGAAGATTCATGATACGATAATCAAGGTTGGTCAACTAATGCTCTACAATTCCAAACGTAAGTTTGAAACCGACCAATTGCAAGGCCGAATGGAGTGGCCCGTTTATGATAACGGAAATGGATGAGTACGGAGTTGCCACTCTATACGATGAGAGTAAGAAGTCGAGATTCCAGGTCCATAAGCATCGAATCAAACCTTTCTACAAGGAGCATGGGCTGAATCGCGATCGTGATAAAGAAGAATTAGTGGGGCCCCCACGGGCTAAAAATTGATCGCATGGAATCACGTCGAGCATAGGACGTTAAATGTTGCGCTTCTTGGGAGGCAACCCAAGCGATAGTTAGTTTTCATTTTTCCTTATTTTCTTTATTTTATTTCTGTTTTTATATTGTGTCAATTGCCGTGGTACGTTTATGTGTGTATTGATGTGCAGAAAATACGATAGAATCGCTTATTCTGGACAACTAACGGTTATAGCAGTAGCTCGCTACCGCAAGGCCTTACCGCTAGCTCCACTCGAGGCGTTAACAATGATGATCAACCACTGAACCTACCGTTAGCCGCAGCAATCAGGGATAACGATGAGCTGCAATCCAGCCACTTACGACGTTGAGCCGCAATCCGGCCATTTCAAATCCCAAAAGATGTGCCAACGGGCACTTGCGCGTGGCAATTGCACGCAATCATAGTTATTTTTGTTATTTGTTTTATTTTTGTAGGACAAATCCAATCACGAGGCTCTAGACAACGGAAAATTGCGCAACTTCAATGAAAGAAATTCGACCATTCATTTTCAGGGACGTTTTTCTTACCCCTTTCCTCGTTCGAATTGTTTTTCTTTATATTTATGGCAATCAGGGGATTGCCGAGTTTTTAAGAGGGGGGATGGTTGAGTATGTCGAAAAATTTGTGTGCAATTTTTAAATTTTTACGTGATTGTTTGCTATTTCTGCGCTAATTTGTGTTTGTATGGCATGCCTGTCAAAGTTAGCTATATATGATTTGATTGTTTTGGTCTTTGAGCGTGCATAAGTGCATAATTCTTTTCAAATTATTATTTATATATTATAAAATGGTACTTGGACGCAATTTATTTCACAAAACTTTAAAAGCAGCGTCAATTCAAAACTTTTTCATGCAAAAAGCCAAGTGAGTAGCCTGAGTGTTTATCATCTTTGCATGTACTTGAATGAGCTTTGATTTGAGATCTCTTTGAAAACGCTGTGTGTAGTTGACTTGGAAAATGAGGTTAAGGCACAAATAAAACTCCTATTCCAGGCCATATTCAATTTCCGCCAATGAGCCCATCATAGCCAAATAATCCATGTCCTATAGCCATGAGTGTTTTTGAGTCGACCCCTACAACCCATTAAAAGCGGGGGGTAGGAGTTAGTAATTTTTATTGGTTATTAGTGTTTTGGAGTTTTTATAA
>BMAC01000661.1:46536-65058 GCA_014905375.1 Phtheirospermum japonicum
TTATATTAATCATCAATCAATTTTAATGCTATTCATTTTTTAATACAAAATGCATGCATCGCCGAGTACAATAATAGTAATATTAAATATGCAGCCCCGTTTACAAGTATATGGTCCAAAACTGTAATAAGTCGTATTTACTCATTAAACATGTGCGACATTTATCGTTATTCTATCAGTAAATTTTGGACCATTTAAAAACTAATTGAGCGGTCCCGGCCCCACGATATAATGTGCGTGTGACAAAACCTAGCGTTGAATATTGTACAAAAATCACAATCGCGTCGTCGATGCAGAATTAACATGTTTATTGTGCCATTCATGCGGAACAGGACAAAAGCATAATTCTATTGGTCGAAATCCACCCTACATTCTTATCTAGGGATAAGTCTATAATCGAAAGATAATTTAAAATTTCAAAAATCAACAACACGAGAATTTAATGAAAAACTCCAATATTGAGCAACCAATATCACTAAAAAAAATCGGACGGCCATATCTATCGGTAATCCGTTCGTAAATTACTTACCGACAAATTATCGATGAATAACGCCTATCGGCAAATCCTTTGTCAGTAATTTCATTTGCCAATAGCTTTACAACGGACACTGCCGTCGGTAAGTTGTCGTCATGATTTATTTTATTTTTTTACCAATGGATTTTACACTCGTCGTTAATTAACTAAAAAAAAAAAAAAGCAGACGGAGATTGCGTCCGTCGATAACTTATTAAATAAATAAATAAATGCCGGCGGATTTTATGCCTGTTGGTTATTAAGTAAATATTTAATTTTACCAGTAGACCTAAAAGGCGTAGGTAAATGTAGTTTTATTTTTATTAATTTGAATAATGAACATGTTTTTTTTTTAGTTCATCCACCTATTTACGAATATTTAAAAAAACGCAAATATAAAATAAATTAAATAAATAAAATACAAATCAGAATCTATCGAATTCGACAATAATAATCCAAAATGAATTCTACCATAATAATTCAACATCTCGGGATCAAATAAACTAATCAACATGAGGGGGAGAGGGAGGAGGAGGAGGTTGTGCTCCCATCGCGGCCATCGCGGCCCTAATACGCTCCTCAACATGTCGCTGGAGTCGTTGCTCGAAGTCCATTTAGGCCTGCGCCTGTGCCTCGCGCATCGCCTGCAACTCATCCTGATGCCTCGTCTCAGCCTACTCGAACTGCGTCTGCAGCTGCACCAGACGAGGATCGACCTGCTGGGATAGCGTAAAGTTGGAGCCTGTATTGAACTCCTTGGCGAGCGGTCCCATCCCAAATCGTCGACCCTTCCTGGGCCTGACAACGGAGAGGTAGACATCATTTGGTTCAACATACGTGTCAGACTCCAGCACCTCTGCTCTCCGATGTAGTCTGAACCTCCGTTTGATAGATAAAACAGAATTATTAATTGTTTTCATGCATAATAATGACAAAATAAAGTCAATATATATATTTATTTGAGTTTAGATAATTAAATAAACTTACAACTATCCACTGAGATCTGGGGTCCGTAAACGAGCTGTCACCTTTCTGATGCAAACTCAGTAGAAGCTCGTACGCAGTGGGTTCCCTACCTATCTCCTCACGCCGTAATAATTAATTTATTATTTTATCATGTGATTATTTATATATATATATATATATATATATATATATATATATATATATATATATATATGTGTGTGTGTGTGATTAGGATCATGTGAAAACCAATTCCCTATGTGGGAACCTAGGAACCGCTATATTACATTATACGTAATGCTAATTTAAATAATGTAAAATGCTATTATCTTAGTTATCATGTACATGATTCTAAAATAGCATCACATCCTATGTAATATAGCAGGTTTTTAATTGGTTCTCATGTGAACTCACCCCTATATATACAACTTAAGATGTTATCTCGTATGCAATTCGCCCCCCGAGACCCTCCTCTATGTTTAGATATCCCAATATCAGGACCCTCTGGCTCACTCATCCTGTTCCTGCTAGCCCTCTGTGATCTCTCAAACTRCTCTGMCCTCGCCCACYCCTCCTGCCAAGCCCTCCATGTCTGCTCGCCGACAACAGCCGATATGACTCCCTTGGCATCATACAGCTGCCGCCACTCATTAAGACGGCTAGACCAAGTATAAGACATCGACACGTAAAAGGCTTGGTGCATATCATCATTGGAATATCGACTCCGATCCCAATAACATAAACTCTACAATAAAGCATATTTAAAAGAACATAAAATAAGTAATAGGTACACAAATGTAAACATGTATTGCAATAAATTAAGTTTTTATTTAATGCAAATACCTGGAACTGAGGCCACCCCGTGTCACGATGATACTGAGGAATATGCATATACCTCTATCCATCTAGGTGCACAAGAGACTCGTGGATCCGTCTAAGAATCGCAGGTAAATCTGAAGAGCTACTCCACACTCTAAAAACATACAAATTAAAATGAACAATTTTTTAGAAGTTACTTACAATTCATAATTATATAATTATTAATAAAAACTAATAAATACTAATAATTACCTCTGACCAACGATATAAACAAGGATGCCTTCGGAAAGTCGACACGACTCATCATAAATAGGAGGATTATTCGGTATAGTCTCATGAGGAGTCGGTCCATCCAAATCTACGTCATCCAAATGGTTGATCAAATCATCATAGGAGGTCAGCACAGCTGGCTGTGACGACGAGGTGTTGAGAAAACCATAACCTGAGGGATCAGGTCCTGAACGACTAGCTGATCCTTTAACATAAATAGATCCTTCCAATGTCTTGTCACCTTCCCTGACAAACAAGGGAGCCTTAGAGCCTATGACATTCTTGAGTGTAGATCCAATTGACAAGATCTCCTCAAGTTTCGCTGTTCCTTAATTTAGTTTCTTCAGAGTTAGAAGTGCACTTGAGAGTTCTGATCTTGTCCTGTCCAGTTCTTCTTCACATTTTGTCAGTAGAGCTTCTAGGCACGATATTACAACATATTATTCTTTATCCATACGAGTCAATCTCTCATTCTCCTTAGTAAGATTATCCACTCTATGAACTAGTTTGGGCCAACTCTCATAAAGCTCTTCATAGGCAGCGCCAAAGTCTTCAGTATCATCAGTTTCTTCGATAGTAGAAGAGTTAAGACACCAAATGTTAGTAACATTTTCATTGTCATTCCAGACAACATGGGCAGTCATGGTAGCAACTTCTTTAGTTTTTTGGGGCTCGTCGTCTTCTCCGTCACTCATAGCTATCAGATTTCGCTTGATGTTGGCACATTCATATTTGTAATGGCCAAACCCTTTATATTCGTAACATTGAACATTATTCAGTACCTTACTGATGTTCTAATTTCGGTCTTCAGATATTGCACTTGTGGGAATCACATCCCTCCTTTGAAACTTTTTTGCATGAGTGGATTGACTGATTGTTCTTAGAGAGGAAGGTTCTAAAGAGAGTTTGTTGTATCGACTGAATGACTTCCTCAAAATATTCTTTTTCTTTAGAAAATCAATGAACTTTCGTATGAAGAGTTTGATTCCATCATCATCCAATTTAGAAGTCTCTACTTCACGTGTAAGGGCTGCAAGATCAAACTCTTCATCTTGAGTAGCAGGAGTGGAGATTAGAGCAATGCTTCTTATCTTAGGTTGCTTGATCTAAAGTTCCATCTCATAAGTCTTCAAGGAACTCACAATCTCATCAAAGATCATGGTTGAGGTATCATTGGCTTCTTCAATATCCGTTATCTTCATACTGAATCTCTCAGTAACAAAACACAAGAATTTGCTCAGTAGTCTTTCGTTAGAGATAGATGCACCTAGCGATTGGCATTCGTTTGCAATGTTAAGGAGTTTGACACTGTATTCGGCAACAGTTTCACCTTCCTCCATTCTCAGAACTTCAAGTTGAGTTGCAAGCATTCTCAGTTTTGTTCTTTGAACTCTTTTGGATCCTTCATAGAAGAGTTGTAATGCGTCCCAAGCTTCTTTTGCAGTTAGAAGATTTGATATGATTCTGAATAGAGAGACATCCACAAAGTTGTACAGAGCATTCAAGGCTTTGGTATTTGCATTTGAAATATCTAGTTCATCAGTCGTCCTAACAATCTCATTTTTAAGGATGATGTCATCACCATCTAAATCATCGCACCTAGGAGTCTTCCAACCAACCAGTATCGCACACCATGATTTTTGATCCATGGTTTTGATATAGGCACGCATTCTCACTTTCCAAATTTCATAGTTAGTACAGTCTAGAATTGGTGGTCGAATTATAACATTTATCGTAGTATCCATAGTTTTATTATTAAGAATAATATATCTATGTCGAATAGTTTTATTGAAATATTATTTTATAAACTACCTGACAATTGAGAGTAAATTTATGATCGCATAATATTAATCTCTAATGAAATATTATCTTAAATGAATAACATGATATAATCTGCATTTAACTAGTTATTTATATGGATCATTTTGTAACATCAACGGGTAAAATTTACTTGGATTCAAGACCTCGTAATAACAAAAAAGAATWAACGTATACTAGCAAATAACTATTAGATTATTTTTAACAAAAAGTAAGTTTAAGTTTTATTATAGGTAGAGTGAGGAGAAAAATGATGAACATGCATRGTATAAATTAGAGTTCGGGTGGTTTTCTTTTGGTATATAAAAAGATTTAACTTGTCAAATAACTTCACGCACACAAACATGCATTTCTATCTTTTTTATTTTCTTTCTTTCTCTCTATCTTATCTATACTTAACTTTTCACACACACATATTTCTATATGGTTCCATTTAAAAAAAATTGTACTTAATAATTTAAATTTATTAACTTACAAACCAATAAAATTTTATTTCCCTAAAATTCTTTTTTATTATTCTCTAATCAAATGAAACAATAAATGAAAGGATATATTCAATCGTTATCTAAATCACACAAATCGATATTGCACAATTTCACATATTACAAAATCACAAAATCGTGTCAAATTGAAATTCACATGCACACAAAATAAAATATAATATCAACTGTTGTAAAACTAGTGAAAAGAGAGAGGAGAGTGAGAGAATGAGAGAAGAGAGTGTTGAAAGAGTATAGTTTATTATGAGGACTATAGTCCCTTTTATAAGTACAAGATTAGGGTTTAGGGGTAGGATGGTCATTCATATAATATATAATTAAGGTAATTAATTAATTACAACACTCCCCCTTAAATGACCTTAAAAATGCTACCTCGTTAAAACCTTGTCAGAAAAACCCAATGGGACAAAATCTGGTCGAAGGATAAAAAGTACAGCCCTACTCCCCCTGAAAACCATCACTGTAGATCTTTGAGTCGATGCATGTTAATCTTGTCTACCAATATTCTAAACGATGATGATGGCAATGCTTTCGTGAATAAGTCCACCAAATTATCATATGAGCGCATTTGTTGGATATCGATATCGCCATTCTTTGGAGATCTTGTGTGTAGACGTTCGAGAGAGAGATATCTTGTCTTGTCACCTTTTTTGTAGTCACATATGAGTTGTGTCATGTGCGAAATATTTATTTTCACACTCATAGTGTTCAAATGCTGTCTCATTAAAACCTTGCCAGAAAAATCACGTGGGACAAAAAAAAAACTGATCGAAGGAAAAAGAGTACAGCTGCTCCCCATGACTTCAGTAGGTAGTAGTTCTAGAGTTTATCTATATATTCAAAATTTAAAATATAATAAGATTTATAAACTCTTCATGAGTTCTACCATATTTTGATGTTTATACATCATTGTTATCCAAAGAATATGCCTCGTCAAAACCTTCCAAGGAAAAACCCGATGGGAAAAATTTGAGTGAAGGAAAAAGAGTACATTATCTTTGAATATGCTCATAATGTTGCCTCATTAAAAATATTAATGGAAAAATCCAACAAAACCTCTTTAAGGMAAAAGGAGTGCAATGCATATCTCATTATATTAATTGACAATGTTACAAATGCTTCAAGCATATCAAAATCCTTCCAAGATTTCATTTCATTCAAGATATTGTTRTACATTGTCGGTTGAATGAAACTTCAAGTTTCAATATCATCCACCACGTAAAAGAATGCTCTTGTAACATAAATCTTTATTTATATATTATTGACAAAATATTTCATATGAATGAACTTCTAGTCAAACATATAGCAATCTATAAGATTTCATATTCAATCTTGGCCAAGAAATTGTGTCAATAAATTTTAATTAATTCAAAATGTCATCCTCGCTATCATTGACCTCATGAGTATAAATATAGTCGACTAATTTTCTTACTGATTCTATTTGATCCAATTATATAGACATACCTTATCGATATCTCTTTATTTTAGAATTATCATTAGGTATCCAAACCTCTTCAAGGGTTTATAATTTGTTATGTCTATTTACTACTGGAGTATAAAGTTTAGTGAGAAGACCATCACAAATATTTGTTCTATATAAAGGATAAATACTAGAATCAATCGTTACCATGCTTCAGGAATGCCATCTTAATCCTCTTATAGGATTTTATATAACTTTCAAGTTTGAGTCTTTAAATTTGAAAACCATTGATAACCTTATAATCAGTAATCTAAAAAAAATTTCTCACTACAAACTTCAAGTTTGTTTTAAACTTTGCGAGGATTATTTTAATGCATTCCATATTTTTGGTTATCATGACATATACACTTCATATGTTTTGTTACCATAACATATGTCTATCCTCCTCCTATACAATGATTAACAAATTATGAGAAAAATTTATCTTTATTTAATATGTTCTCAGCATTCGCTATCCATCATGACATGTGGTGGGGCGATTACAAATATCGCACTTGTTTAAATTTTGATGGAGGCTTCTGACTGTAAGCCATAGACAGGGATTTCAGATATATTTTCATATTTGGCATACCTGTGAGATATTCTTTTCACATAATTACAAAATTTGTTCTCATCAAATGATATAACAAATATCATAAGGCATATCAATTGTTTTTGCCAACCATAGTCAACAAAATATAAATCATCAATAAATTTTGCAAGTAAATTTACTGGCAAATAATAAGTGTATTTATTAGATACATTTGGTACTTTGCTCTCATAGCCAATAGAGCAATTATTCTCGTAAACTTCTGGTTATGAGATAATAACACATGCAATCTTCTAGTGGATCCAAATATCTAGAAGTCAACATGGAGGGTGAATGGGCCCAAAAGATCTCGCCCCGTAGTATAAAATATGAATATTATTGGAACCTAATTCCAATTAAACTATTAATAATTTAATGGTTAATTTTGTTGAGAACATGTAGCATTAAAAATAAATAGAAGAGTCTTCATACTCTTCATAAATTAATAAACTGGAATGGTTATACTAGTCATGCCAAATCATGATAATACTAACTTCGGGTTCAAAATAATAATAATGATAATTATAACTCTTTTAGACCTTTTATTGAACTTTCAGGTCAATAGAGAAATATTTGAGTTAGTACAAATTAATTGGATAATAAATTATCTCAAATTATTATGGATATTTCAAGTAAAGAAAATCAAATTTCTGGTTGATTTATATTCCAAATTATATCATTACGAGTTTGTAACTCAAGTGGTACCACTAACCCTTTATAATGTTGAAAAGGGTTCAAACCTTGGAACTTTTATATATATATATATATATATATATATATATATATGAGGTTTATCTTTACTTTCTAACCACTTTACCCAATTGATTAAAACAATATTCTAAATCATATCAGTTGTATATGAAATATGCTCTTCGGGGAATTATCAAGTAGTAATGATTGTTTGATGTGTTACTCATTCGTGAGTATACTTGGTTTTTAATATTGCATACGACAAAGTGTCGTTTTTCAAAATAAAGAAGTATTCAATTGAAAGTTTGACATATATAAATATTCCACTACTTCAGGAGCAATATATCAATATTCTTCAGGAATATAAAATTGACAAATAAATATATAAATGATTTCCAGAGGATTTTTCAAAAGCAAGAAGTATTCAATTGAATATTTGACATATATAAATATTCCACTACTTCAGGAGCAATATATCAATATTCTTCAGGAATATAAAATTGGCAAATAAATATATAAATGATTTCCAAGGGCATATAGTGTTCGTAAGAAATATTATTATTAGTTGTGCTATTTCAAGAACAACAAATTAATCATAATGTAAATAATAGAACAATAACATGTAAATAATGCTTTTAATAATAAATAAGACTTATAATAAAAATATTTCTTCAAGAGCATTGTTAGTATTCTTCTGAAATACTATATATTATTTTTCATCAGAAAGATATGATATATATATATATAATATATATATATATATATATATATACTATTATATATATATATTATATATATATATATAATATATATATGTATAATGTTCTTCATGAACATATCATACTCAACTGAGAAATTACAATACACCATCACATTTCTTCAGAAACCATAATTTATATTTTAATAATCTTAAAAACTATTAAGAATTGTGAAATCGTATTTCGCCAAAATACTAGGATAAATATGACTTGAAAATAAATTTCATATAGTGCGCAAATATACTTGATTACATGTTTTATCAAGAAAATGAAAACACAACTTGTTATTTCAAATTTATCATACTTGCATATAAATTGTGTCATTTAACTAATTGACAATAACAAAATTGAACCAAATGAATATTCTAAATTCATATGAATAAGTAGATCCCATTAGAACCATATTAACTATAATACTTGGGATGCATCTCCTCTTAACCAAAATCACATCATAAAAAGTACTATAATTACCACATAATGCACATTAATAATTATGCAATGTATTCCAAGAAAAATGGGGGTAAAATTTTCAAGTTTCAAAATAGAAATACAATAAAATATATAGATTGTGCTTCATGCTTGCCCGTGATTATCAATTCAATAAGATAAAGTTTCTAGTATCATGAATGCAAAATACATGGTAAAGTCTCAATAAAAATATCTAATTGTATCCACTTTTTTTTTTGAATAAAAGATATATTCCATTAAAAACTCTCTAAGAATAAGAAAAAAAAATCATAGTTGAAACACATAAGTTTGGATCAACATCCATATAAAAAGAGAAAATATGTACCTTAATTGGATAGTCTCTTCGTGAAAAATATATGCCGGTGGCTAGATCCTCAAAACTGTTTGATGAGATTGTGGACAAGCTCTCCTTCATCAAATGCCCGAAAGAAAATAAAGGTAATCTGATGAAGAAAAAATATTTGACCTAGAACTATAATGCCAACAAAGACATAAATATTAAAATTTCTTTAGGAATAAGTATCATATATCATAATATGTGATACTTCAAGATCACAATAATTTAATTTAGATTTTTTAAAAAAATTTATATTCTTCAGGAATATTTAATTATGATATAGTTTAAGTACAAGAATGAATGGTTCTTTTTAAAATACACACACACACACACACACACACACACACCACACACACACACACACATATATATATATATATATATATATATATATATATATAATATATATATATATATTCTTCAATATATTGAATTATCACATGAAATACATATATTCTTTCGGAATAATATATAGTTGTTCAGCTTCAGGAGAAACAACTTGAATTGATATAATTAATTCACATGACCAAAAAATAAAAAAAATTAAAATAATAATTAAATAAAAAAAACTCACTTCTTCAAGAGCAATTATTGATCCCATATTGACTACGGTTGTAACGAGCAATTGTAGATCTCATAGTATTCTTCAAGAATACATAATATTCAAATAGAATATATTGATATATGGTTGTATTTCTCCACAAACTACAATAATATATCGATGAGCAATTGTAGATCTCATAGTATTCTTCAAGAATACATAATATTCAAATAGAATATATTGATATATGGTTGTATTTCTTCACAAACTATAATAATATATCAACGAGCAATTGTAAATCTCATAGTATTCTTCAGGAATACATAATATTCAAAGAATATATTGAGGTATAGTTGTATTTTTTCACAAACTACAATAATATATCGACGGTGGAAGAAATCGAATTCTTATAGCATTTTTCAGGAAACAACTTTAGATTCGTGACCTTTTGTAATGATAGAAATAAATAAAACTAATTTTCACCGTTCAAAATAAACATTTATGTGTCTTAAACAATATATACAAATATCAACCTGGTCCAACGGTTAGATTGTGTGAAATCATCTTTTGAAAGAAAAATGTACCGACGATTCTATGAACAGAAAAACTATTTTGTTCAAAATTCATTATTGAACTATATACTGATCAAAATAAGATCTCCACCGTTCATATCGTAATTAGATAAGTCCTGAACGGATTTTTGAAAATCTGAAAGCGATCCAAGATTTAAAACTTCATAAATCGGTTCTTCAAATTTTCTGCGCATAGAATTATCACGCAGAAAATTTTCTATTATTTTGATTTATGAAGGTTTAGTTTTGAAATCTATTATTTTTCGATCAATCTCAATTGGTTACAGATTCGTGCTGATAACATATTGTAAAACTAGAGAAAAGAGAGAGGAGAGTGAGAGAATGAGAGAAGAGTGTTGAAAGAGTGTAGTTTATTATGAGGACTATAGTCTCTTTTATAGGTAAAAGATTAGGGTTAGGGGTAGGATGATCATTCATATAATATATAATTAAGGTAATTAATTAATTACAACATCAACAAAATTCTCGAGAAAATAAAATTCTTGATATTGTTAGTTGAACAAAAAGATTTAGGTTGTTATATAAACATACATCTCACGTATAATCATATATGAAATCACTAGTACAATACCCGTGTGTAACACACGGGTATTTAGTATTATAAAATTTAATATATATATATATATATATATATATATATATATATATATATATATATATATATAGTATGGGTGGGTTCAAATAGAACCATGTCATTATATGCGAACCTGCGAACTAGTGCTTTTATTATATATCAGCAATGTTTTTATTATACAATCACAGTGTTTTATTAATATCTTCAGTTATATACATCAGTAGTGCTTTTATTATACAATCTTAATGTATTTAATTAAATAATAAAATACACAAAAAACTTAATCCATCCATTTAATTAGATCTAAGGCCCATAATTGACCCTAGATTCACATATAGGAACATGGTTCTCATTAGAATCTAATCACACACACACACACACACACACACACACACACACACACACATATATATATATATATATGTTAGACTATCTTGACCTAGCCATGTCAGCATTACAGTTCAGCATTACAGGTGGCACTGTTTATTTCTTCAGGCTCACTCTTTTGGACATTTGCATGAGGTCATGCAGGACTTGTACGGGTTCAGTCTCCACCTCTTATGTTGGAGTAATCTCCACCCTTTGTTTATTATGTAGCTATCCTTAATCAATGGCTCATATCATGTATCCGTTGCCTTTCTTGTTTTGTACAGCTAGTGAGCTAGGGTTGTGCCCTATATATGTATTTGGCTAGAACAGCTTTATTCAATATACAGAAAGATAATGTCTCCTTTACCTAATATAGTTCTGAGCAATTCTGCTGGCCTGTTTTCCAACATGGTATCAGAGCCAAGGTCCTAGGGCATTGGTTCTGAAAAAGCTTCTTTCCTGTCTTGTCCTTTAACCCTTACCTTAATAAATGGCTGAAACTAGAAATACACTGGAGGTTGATCCCAATGCTGCTGTTTTTCAAAATCCAGCAGTAACCCTAGCTCCTCACACCTTGATACAACCACAGCCTCAACTTGTCTCGGTCAAACTCCATGAAAATAATTTTCTGATCTGGAAACAACGGATCTTGGCTGCAGCCACTGGTTTGGGACTCGAACCTTATCTGAATGGAACAGCAGATGTCCCTCCTAAAGTGATTCAAAACCAAGAAGGTCTGGTTATTCTAAATCCCAAGTTTCAGGCCTTTCAAAGACAGGATCAGTTGTTGGCTTCTTGGCTACTTTCTTCACTATCAGAAAATGTTCTTATCCTAATGGTTGGTCTAACCACCAGCCATGAAATGTGGAAGACCTTAGAAGTAAATTTTGCAGCCCAATCAGGTGTAAAAACCATGCAGTATAAGATCCAACTGCAGACAATGAAGAAGGGAAGCTTATCAATGAGGGAGTATTTGAACAAAATTAAAGTATGCTGTGATAATTTAGCTGCCTCTGGATATAAAGTTGAAGACTTTGATCAACTGCTGCATGCTCTGACTGGATTAGGAAGTGAATATGATCCAGTAGCCTCAGAGAGTTGCGTCGACGTTGCATCGACTGACGCTCCTTCAATCGATGCTTCAGAAGGTTGCGTCGGCAGGGCGTCGACTGACGCGGATCATGGCACGCGTCGACGGAGCGTCAACGCTCGCATCAGTCGATGCGACTGTGCGTCTGTCCCCCGTCTCTCGATTTTCTGCTACTCGTTTCACCGGAAAGCTTATTCTTCTATTCTTGAGCATCGAACTTCATCTATTATGCGCTAAACTCTTCCGGTTACTTAGCTGTAAGGTGAAAAGCAACGAAATATCACCTAATTGCATCAATTAAGATCAAAATGCGGTAAAATAAGCTGGAACTATAAAAACAGAAACTAAGCTCTAATTATCCAACTTATACCAAAAACAAATAGAAAAACGAACTAAAAATCTAATAAAAATAAGGACAAATTTACGCTAATCAACTACCCCACGCTTTATTGGTTTGTTCGTCTTCGAACAAACGATAAATTCAAAGTATAACTAGAATGAAAATCAGTTCAAGCAAAGAGTCGTGCTATGATACATACATAATTTTGAAAATATAGATACAAGTCACGCAACGTCAAACACTTGACCATTATCACATTGTCGCTTCAAAAAAATGAAATCATGCTTCCTCACGAGGGATAATATATAAGTACGCTCAAAAGCACTCAAGTATTTTCTGCATGGGACATGTTTACACTCAAATCATACAATTGCAAGCACAGTAAATAAGCACAGAAAATCAATCTCTTTTCAATCGCAAATTAAGTGTGCTGTCAAAACTAAGAATCAAAAAAGGTCTTTACGGGTTGTAATGTAAGTCTCTTTGGACGGGTGTGGAATATATAAGTCGTGTGGCTAACTCTCGATCTAACGTGATTAATAACTCACCAAACCTATTCTAATCACGAAGCCATTTGCTTCACCTCGTACAAAAATAAAAACCTCACTTAACTCTCATAACGTAGCCTTTAATTTAGGCTATTTCTCAACTCACAAACCGTACAACCGACTTGAAGCTCAAAAACCACTTAGATGAAATTGAAGCTTATAAATATTCTTCCTTACAACTCTTGCCTTCTAAACATTAGACTTCAAGAAAGTAAACAATAAAATACAAGACTTAAATTAAGTGCATAGGAAATTAATCAACACTATCCACCATCCTTTCCTTTTTTTTTTCATCTCTTTTTTTATTTCCCCTTTTATTATTTTTTATGGGGTATTATTTTTTTTATTTTTTTTTCTTGGATGGTGGTCCAAAATTACAAAAATTATAAATCCCTAATACAATTTCCATAACACTATAAACCAGTAAAAATACGAACTCCTACCCCACGCTTTTAACGGGTTGTAGGGATTGACTCAAAAACACTCACGGCTAAAGGCATGGGTTATTTAGTAATGATTGGCTCATTCGGAATTTATAGTGGCTAAATTTTATGAATATGGCCGGAAATAGGTTTTATATGTGCCTTAACGTCATGTTCAAAGTCAACTACACACAGCAGTTTCAAAGAGATATCAAGACTGAAACTCATTCAAGCACATGTAAAGATGATAAACACTCAGGCTACTCACTGGCTTTTTGCATGAAAAGCAACTTTGAATTGATGCTGTTTTTAAGATTTTGTGAAATCAATTGCGTCCAAGTACCATTTTACAATATATAAATAAATTTGAAAAATTTATGCACTTATACACGCTCAAAGAACTAGAACCAATAATCATACATGTCAACTTCGACAGGCAAACCATACAAACAATTAAGCGTAGAAATACCAATTAATCGCACTTAAGCATATAGTTATTACAGGCCAAGTAAATTACACAATTCATTCAATATCAAATATACTCGACCACCCCCCTCTCTAAAAATCCCGGCAATCTCCTGATTGCCATAAATACATCCAAATCAATAAGAGAAAGGAAAAAGAAAATATCCCTGAAATAATAGTGGTTGAGTCGCTATTCGTCGATTGCGCAATTCGGCCTTGCGTCAACACGTGCGAGATGAATTGCCCTAAAAAGAAGAAAACAAGCAAACAAAATAACAATATTTTTGGATTTTATATTTTTCATTTTTTTTATAAAGCATAAATAATAAAAATAAAGACACAAGACTTAGAACTCGCGGGAATTGTCATCCTCGGGGTTCTCGTCGACGTCCATGATCGGTGTGGGATAAGCCACCTCAAAACGCTCCTCGAGCTTTGAGATGCGAGCACGCATCTTCTTCAAACTTTGACGATTTTGCTTGTGGTTGGCATCAATCTTTTCGTCGATGATTTGGAGCTTATCGAACATCTTCAATTGAAACGCTCGATTCTCTTCGAAATATTGCCCCCAATCGGGACTCGGGCCCGAAGTAGAACGGCGGGTTTGCTCCATATCCTCATCGCCATCATCGTTGTAATCGTGCTGTCGAGATGACGAACCTCCTCCTCTAGACGAAGACCTCACTCGGGGTACCGGTGTACGCGTAAGAGGCAATGAAGAGGTCCCGAGTGGGCTAAGGTCGCTTTCGGCCGGATCAAACCCGAAGTGACGGGCGAGTCCGGTAATGTACGGCGCGAAGGAGAGAAGTGGTGTCTTGCTTCCCGGAGTACCCTTAGTAATGTTATAGAATCCAAGCAAGATCAATGGGTACAACCAGACCGGACGACCATCAATTAGGCATTGGAGAACGTAAAGCTCGGCTTTAGTCACATAAGTAGACTCGTTCTTGCATAAAATGATGTGCCGAGGAACTTGTAGGCAACGTAGAGGGCGTCTTGAATTTTAGAGCTAGGAAAACGCTTGCAATTGCCCGTGTTCCCCCCGGTGATCATCCCCCAAAAAGAAGGTAAATCGAAACCTTGAACTCCAACCGAGTGGTCCCCTATGGTCGGGAAACCAAATATATTGCCAAAAATCTCCTCGTCCACAACAACATCATTCCCTCCAAGCCAACAAGTGAACGTCTCGTCGTTCCGGATCGCAAAAGTGGAGAAAAATTCGAGCATAAGCTCTCTAAATCCGGGGAGGTGCATTTGGGCAAAGTACCCACAACCGAGACTATCTACATATCGCGAGAGATCGGTGTGGTGTTCTGACCCATTTGAGGCCTCTTCCTCAAGTCCTTGGATGTTTAAAATTCGATGCGTAGCAAACCCCCATTTGCGGATGTTCTTGAAGGTGTCCCCTTCCTTTTTGTCAAAAATCGGGAACGGTGCTCCATATTTCCCCGAGATATCTTTGCGTTTACCCGCTCGAGACATTTCCAAACAATAAAAAGTATAACGGGAATGATAAAACTCGAAAATAAACTTCTTGGCTTCTTTCGGGAATTTTGTCGAACACTTGGCGTGCGTGTTCAACCACAAATTACTTGAACAAAACTTGCACCAACAACTTCCTAACACAACCAAACAATGATTAAAATAGTTCCACGAAGTTTCAAGAAAAGTACCTCAACGATTGTTGCCCGAATTTCGCCCATTTCCGGAAAATCGCACTCCTTGCCCTGAATTTGCCTCAAACCTCGTAGCCCATTTCGGATGTGTTGACATGTAAGTAATGAATTGAGATGATTTCTGGGTTTTGTGGTGTTGTAGTGCTTGAATTCCTGGAAATTTTGAAAGAACAATTATTGCAAAAGAGAAAGTAAAATATGAAGTTAGAAAAGGAAGAAAAGTGAGAAGAGGGGAGAAAAGGAGTGTTTTAAAGCAGTTTCTTGGGCCAATCCCGCGGGTCAAGACTCTTATGGGTCGGGTCGGTGGCCAAAAATCCGGTTATTAAGCGTTTCTGGGCCGGGTCTGGGTTCGCGTCGACACAGCGTTGACTGACCTGTCGACGCGACAGAGTCCGAAAACTCGGCAGCTGCGTCGACGCCGCGTCGACTGACGCGAGCTTCCTCGGCGTCTAATAGGGCAGAATATATGCCAGACCATGCTTGGTGATTCGAACTTTTTGCACCTACTTTTATTTAAATTTGTCAAAAGATGAATAGCTTGCCCGCAAAAGAACGGGGTCGCGCGTAGTTTGGCAACTTGACTCGAGTCGTCTCTCGAGGAACATACAATCGGAATTCTCAAACAGTTTGTTCAATTCAATATCACATACGTTTGGGGGGGGGGGGGGGGGGGTTGATTGTTTTTATTATCTAAGAACTTAAAAAGCATGAACACTAATTAAAACTAAATAATTTAATTCAGCAATTGGAATTTATAGACTAGAGTAATTATTCTAAGAACTCAAGCAAGATTAACTAACATAAAATCAAGCAATTATCAAGACGTAACACTAACGAAATGAATTAACTAATTAAGAATAAAAACCAAACATTAATTAAACTAAAGATTACGAATTGAATCCCAAAAGTATCTAAGGTTCTTAAACATGAACGCCTTCAAAGCAAATATTGAAAAATAACTACTTAATGGCTTAAACTAAACTAAGAAAGCAATAAAAGTTTTAGAGCACTTATTAAACTGAAAAGCGTAGTAGATTCTCCAGCTACTCCGGAGGGGTGAATGATCTTGATCGAAGAACGGATCGATAACGGACAGCTTGAAGCTTGACGATCCTTCAATCTTCTCTCTTGATCACTTATCGTACTTAGGGTGTGTATGGTGTTGTTTTTGGAACAGAGGGATCAAGTATTCAGTGTATACGGGTCTGAGTATCTGGTCTGGGACGGACTTGGAAGGGTTTAAATAGAAGTCTCTGGACTTGGAGCATAAGAAACCCCTAAAATTCCCGATTCTGGGCCGTCGCGTCGATGGAGCGTCGACGGTGCGTCGACCGACGCGTGCCTGGTACTCGGCGTCGGTGCTGTCTGGCGCGCGTGTCGGCTGGGAAGGTGCGTCGATGGTGTGTGTCGACATCGACGCTTCAGTAAGTATCGTCGACGCTGCGTCGACATAGATGTGTCGACACCGACGCTTCAGCAAGTAGCGTCGACGCTGCGTCGACATCGACGCTTCAGCAGGTAACGTCGTCGTTGCGTCGACATCGACGCTTCAGCAGGTAACGTCGACGTTGCGTCGACACTGCGTCGACCGACGCAGATCATGACTCGCGTCGACGGTTGCGTTAGTCGACGCGGCTGCGCGCCTGCTCCCGTCTTTTCCTATCTGCTTGCCTACTCGTTCGCCGGAAAGTTCGTTCTCCATTTCGTGAATATCCGATTATGCGCTGAACTTGTCCGGCTACTTAGCTGTAAAGTGAAAAACCACAAATAATCACTTATTTGCATCAATCTGGATCAAAACACGGTAAAATAAGCTGAGAGTACAAATATACAAAATAGAGCTTAAACTACCCAACTTATACCAAAAACAATAAGAAAAACAAGTTATAAACCTACTAAAAATAAGGACAAAAATGTGCTAATCAACTACCCCACGCTTAATTAGTTTGTTCGTCCCTGAACAAACGATAAAATTTCAAAGTATAGCAAGAAATGAAAATCAGTCCAAGCAATGAGTCATGCTATGCTACTTAAATAATTTTGAAAAATATAGGTACATGCAATGCAACTTCAAACGCTCCACCCGTATTACATTGTCGCTTCAAACTTAAATTCATGCATCCTCACAAAAGGAAAATATAGGGGTGTACGCTCAATAGCACTCGAACATCGCTGCATAGGACGTGTATACGCCTCATTTCATACAAATACAAGCACAATAAACAAGCACCGAAAATCAATCTCTTTTCAATCGCAAATTAAGTGTGTTATCGAACAAAGAATCAGAAAAGGTCTTTTCGGGTTGTAATGTAAGGCTCTTTGGATGGGTATGGAATATAAGTCGTGTGGCTAACTCACGATCTAACGTGATCAATAACTCACCAAAACCTATTCTAATCAAGAAGCAATACGTTTCACCTCGTTCAAAAATAAAACCTCACTAAACACTCATAACGTAGCCTTTAAACATAGGCTACTTCCCAACTCGAAACTCTAAACTGACGTGAAGCTCGAACCACTCAAACACAATTGAAGCTCATGAAATGCTTCTTATTACAACTCAGCTCTTTGCCTGTTAAACATTAGGCTTAATAAACAAAAAAGACAAGCCTTAATAAAACGCGTAGGCAATGACTAACAAAATTCACCGAGACTCACCATCCTTCTCTTTTCTCTTTTTTTTTTTCTTTTTTTTCTTTTTATTTTTTTTATTTTATCC
>BMAC01000661.1:134252-146360 GCA_014905375.1 Phtheirospermum japonicum
TACAAAGAAGAACAAATCCCCTACGAACATCACAAATATTGCCATGGATGATGCTCCTAAAGCTCTCAAACTCGTAAGTCTCTTATTCCATTGTTAAGTAAGTTTTTATTTGTTGGCGATTATTTTTTATTTTGTTCAATCTGTAAGTATTTGATTCATTAGGATTTTCCAGATACTTTAAATTCCCTGATATACTCCGATTGTTCTCATTATTTTTTAGGGTTTACAAGCTTATGATTTTGAGAGTTTTGGTTAAATATCAATATTTGTTAAATCGTATAGATACTCATTTAGATTGTGAATAGATTTGGGTAATGAAAAATCTTCAAATACACAATTTCCTTGATAAATATTCTATCTATTAATCAGTTTATGCAAAATGGGTGATTTGGGGATTTGATGTTCAGATCTAGTTTTTTTTTTTTTTTTCAATTGAGATCTGAAGTGCAAAATCATGTATGTTAATGTGCATTCTTATTACTAATACTGTGTAACGAATTTTTGTCTACCAACTTGAAGACCAGATTGCTTGCAACTACTTGTGTTGGATGAGTTGAAGGATGTCAATATACAAAAGATAAAGGAATATCTTCCAATTTACTTGTTAACGCACTTTATAATTATTAGTTTTGGGACTATTAGTTATTATTATTATTATTAATTATGTAATGTGTATGACTTTTTTTGCTAATTTGGGCACTGATTTTATTAAGCAGGTATTCTTTTTTCTGGTTGAAAGCAACTAGTCTACAAGTTTGATATTCAAAAGTGGTATTTCTTATTAGTAGCTAATCTTGAGTTATGTAATCCAACTACTTGAAGGAAAATCAATGTTCATAAGGCATACACCTTGGTATGTGGAGAGATGTAAACGTGAAAGTCGCAAAGGAGTATCTGTGAATTTACAAGGTAAAGAAACTTGAACGGAAGGCTGATTTGAAGAAATTATTTACATGTTACGGATTAGTCCATTGAGTTATGTTTTTAATTTGAAATTATTATCGGTTCTAATGTTCTAGTTTGAAATATTGTAAAACTTGGTATTGTAATTTGACTTAATTTGGAGTTGTTAGATTTTGTAATGATATTACTTTCAAAATATCGTTACATCAATGTTGTTATATTATGTTGTGCTGGATTTGGCAAATAGGCAACATCTTGTCAGTGTCATGTGTAATTTCATTGCTGGTGTATTTTCATAATTTGTGTATTGATATATATTGTGCATGACTTGTAATACTATTGTGCAGGTCTTATAGCACTATTGTGCATATCCTGAAACTAATATTATAATATTTATTTTGATTTTAAAATAAAGTTAAACTGATATTGCTAGATCATATTTTGATGTTGTTGGATTATGTTGTGCCCTTAGTTGCATAAACTTATTGTTGAATGGGTTTTGGTAACATGGATAAATTCTGTACTTGACTTTATGCATTCTGGTCTAATTGACTTAGACAAGAATTTATTTTGTATACATATTACAAAGATGAGTCACATTGTTGTAGCATATTCTAAATTTCTTTCTTTTTTTTTAATGTCAAACCATTATACAATTTAACATTCTGTAGTATATATACTGTCTTTGTGTGTGAATATATTAGTATGTTACTCTTACATTAGTTCAAGATATGTGCACAATAACGTTACTAACCATGCACAAAACTAGTTGCGAATTTGCACAATAAAGATTGCACAATTGTGCACAAATAATTAAATTATATAGTTTTGTATATAGTGGTTATTTGTGCATGTAGTCATGAACTAATGTGCACGAGTGTATTAACTAATGTGCAATTTGATGTGCATGTATTTTTTAATTATTTTGTATATAGAGGCTATTTTGTGCATGTAGTTATGAACTAATGTGCACGCGCGTATGAACTGATGTGCAATTGGCTGTGCATATATTATTTTAATTGTTTTGTATATAGTGGCTATTTTGCGACTAAAAAAAGCTGTGTTTTGCATATTTAAAATTTTTAATAATGGTCCTGGTGAGGGAAAGACAAATATTTAACTTTCCAAGTTTTTAACTTCGATGGTTGGACTTTTGGTTTGACACATGTTATTGCATTACTTGTGTAAATGATATCATTACAATCCAATCATCGGGTTGGATTTGTCATTAGACCCAAATTAAGCATTGTCGATGTACGATAAGAAAATATATAAACATATTTAAATATAAGATAACAAGCAAATAGAGAAAAAAGACGCCAAAAAGGTCTTATTTTTGAATCTCAGACAAAACTATAGTTCAATTAATTTGTACAAAAAGCCCAAAAGACCATCACCTAAAATAGGAATTTATAAAATACCACCGTGCATAAATTAGTGCACTATTGTTCAAAATTGATTGATCCATTGTGCACAAAATCACACTTGTTTGTGCACAACCTACGTCGCAAAATTAAGTGTAATAAAAATAAGAAAATAATATGAAGGGTCTTGAACTCTACCAATTGCTCCTTTTTTTACACATTTATATTCGTAGTGCAAGGTGTCATGACCATAGTTTGTCGAACAGGCTCATAATTATGGAAAGAACATTCAACATCACCTGCAAAATCTCGCATTGAATCAGTGCACGAAACAGTACATGCTACATATAATACGACAAAAAAATTATTGAAGACTTCATAACACATGTAAAACACCATGCTGTATGGACGTGCACAAGGGAACACATTAACGTGCACAAACTGACACTTAATTGTGCACAAACAAATCATGCTTGCATCAGACGACAAACACATCAGACGACACATGCAGAGATTTTTTTAATTGTAACACGTGCAAATACCATTCTGCTACTACATGGACGTGCACAACAGAACACATAAACGTGCACAAACTGAAACTTAATTATGCATAAATAAATCAGACGACAACCACATTAGACGACAATGACATCAGGTTAAAATATGTGTAGAATTCTTTAATCATAACACGTGCTACTACACGAACGTGCACAAGGGAACACATTAATGTGCAAGAACTGAAACTTACTTGTGAAAAAACACATCACACTTAGACCCAAGCCCAATGTCTGATGCTCTCCGATTGAACTCTGATTTTATCGCCGCCATCAACTGTGACTAATCCTCCCGGTTAGATCCGCTGCTATTCGGCCCATTCTCCACAGAAACAAACTTTTTTACCCTCTTCACTCCTTCAAAACTCATGCGTCTGATCCCTAATCGAAGCATTCCCGCATATCAAATCCTCAATAATGCAATAACACAAAGTATAATAAACTACTGAAACATTAGATTTGCATTAAAAGGAAAAATCTAACTGCAAAAGAATAAAACAAATAAAAAAACACAATTAAAAAGATTGTAGATCCGATCAAAAAAAATAAAAAAACAAGTGCTCACTAGTTCGAGGATGATTTTGAAAAAGAGGAAAAATTAGTACCAAAATCGAACAGGATTCTTCCAAAATTCGAACAGGATTCTACGATCAACTCCGGCCAATCCCAAATTCGAACTCGATTGACACGCCAATCTCTACTACTCCGGCCCAAACCTAAATTCGAACGGGATTGAAGGAACATGATGAACAGGTTTCTTGAAAAATTATATGGATAAATTAGATGATGAATCAAGCAGGAGATCGGACACCGAAATCCACTGGGAGGGCTCACCTCCGACGCCGATTTCTGCCGCCTGGTGGCGACCCTAGGCATGGAGGCTCCGTAGAAGACGCACTTTGCGTAGCGTACAAGCCCGATAAGTGCCAGATTTTGGAAGGGGAATTATACATGCGGCCATGGAAGGGGAGAGGCGGAGAGTTGGCAGCAGGATTCTTTAGGTTTTAATTTTGTTTGATTAAATCTAATCCATTAGATTAGATTAGATATAATGGCTAGGATTTATTCTCATTTCTCACCCACGGACCCATTCTCACCGGAACTCAACCTTATATATATATATATATATATATATATATATAAAGGTAAATGAGTTTGATTTGGAATTTGTAATTTTTTAATTTTGAAAAGGAAACAGTCTAGACTCATTCTCCCTCTTAAATTTTGAAATGTAGAATATGATTTTTTAAAAATTATGAGAAGTAGTATGTAACTCTCAGAATTTGTTAATTATATGATTTTTTTTTCAAAATTTTCTCAAATTTTGCTAAGTAGCACGTAATTTTTCACATTTTGCTAAAGTATTACGTAATTATTCAAAATTTGTCAAGTAATGTAATTTTACTAAAGTAGTATGAAATTTAACGGTGACGACTGACGACGATGGTAGATGATTTTGCCAAATAGTATGTAATCTTGCCAATGTAATACACGGTGTAGTATAAAAATTTAGGAAGTAGTATGAAATCATACGGTATAGTATAAAAACTTAGGAAGTAGTATGGAATCACACGATGTAGTATAATATTTTGTGATGTAGTATGGAATTGATTAATAAGGGTATATTAGTATTCTTGTATAGTACTTTGTAATTGTGAAGTTAACATTTGAATAGACTATTTGTGATAAAATATTTTCCTAATGGTTTATATGGGAATTATCCCTTAAATTATCACTACTACTTTATCCAATATTCTGCTGGCCACTCTCGTCTGCCCGGCCATCACTGTTGCCGTCAAAAAATCTTCCAGTGAGTGCATGAAGAATTTTTTGACGAGATTTTTTTTATCCAAAAAACATAAAATATGAAATTTCACTATAAATGAAGAAATTATCGGATGTTAAATAAGACTTTTTTTTATTTTTTCGAATATAAAATAAGAGTTTTTCTCACCTTTCGAACATAATGTACAATATACTCACTAGAAAAGTAAGGATTTTTATTAATTTCTTGAACATAAAATAAGAAGGAGCTTTTTAGGATATACAGTACATTTTTCTTACTTTTTCGAACATAAAGCAACAATTAACTTACTTTATAGGATATAAAAAAATTTCCTACCTTTTCGAATATAAAGTTAAAACTTATAAAGTAATAAATTACTCATTGTTGTATTAAGTAAGAAATGCAAAACAATAATATTTCATCAAGTAAGATTTTTTTCTGTTTTCCTTTTTTTGGCAAAAAAACAAACAAAGTTGCGTTTAATAAGTAATATAAATACATAACAACACTTGCATATCAAATAAGATTTTTTTGCAATCAAGTAGAAATCTTTTGAACATTAAGTAATAAATCATCAGACATATAGTAAGAATTTCGAACATAAAGTAATAAATATTTTCTGGTGACTGCAATTTTTTTTGTATATTAAATAAGAAATTTTCGGCAGCAAGAAATATTTTCCCGTGCCCGAAAATCTTTTTGAACATTAAGTTTTTGGACATCATCAAGTACGAAATTATCGAACATATAGTAAGAAATTGGAATATAAAATAATAAATGTTTTCCTTTGACTGCAAATTTTTCTGGATATAAGAAGTTTTCGATCGTATAGTAAGAAATATTTTTCCGTGCCCGAAAATCTTTTCGAACACTAAGTAAGAGATTTTCTGACATACAGTAAAAAAAAACTTGGCCCAAAAAAAGTTTGCAAAAGAAAAAAAAATCAGCAACCACCCTGCTACCCAATATATTATTATTATTATTATTAGTATTAGTATTATTATTATAAATCCTTTTTTTTTAATTTCTTTTACCTGAAATAATTAGTGACTAAATATCCTTCTTTGTTTTAAAGACATTATTATACATCATGCATAGAAGCACATTAAAAGGATAAAAGTGAATAAATAGAATACACGCATAATTCTGGTTTATCCTGTCCCAAAAAAATCTAACAATCAAAACTAAAAAATAGAAAATACGTAATAAGATTTCTAAGAAAAAATAAACAAAAAGGCAAAAATAGAAGAAAAAACACACATAATCTTCTTCTTCTTCTTCTTCCTTGGGATAAACCGGCACTATAATTGATGTGACCAAAATGATTGGCTCACCAAAAATAATGTCGCTGGTTTTTGAATTACTTCTGCCGACATGATTGACCTACAAAATAAAACCCAAGGCGGACTGCCCCGGCGTAGGCATTCCGATACTTGTGTCCTCTTTATATAAATAAGAGACGTATTCCCAATTTAAAGTTTCCGTCTTCTATTCATACCACAATATTTAATTAACCACCGACTTAAAATTAGAATTTCTCATATATATTAAGTTAATATAAATATTAGGATTCTCGAATTTTGTTAAGTTACCATAATTATCATGGGTTAATAATCATACCATATACTTGGTTCGCTGGGCCCTCATCCCATACCATCTATATTAGCCCGACAAGGCCCATATCATGTCAACTATAAATCCCATCTCTCCATGCTAAATTATTATAAATATTAATAACATTTTAACCTATAAAAACTCGCTAATTTCATAAAAAATGTCGTCTTGCACACAGCTAATTCGATATGCATGTGGACACGGGTGGAGTTGGTCAGAGGTTGGAATTATACACTTTTGTTAGAACGAAAAAGACTATTTACACAATCGATTTCTTGAATCCATGTTCATATTGTATACCTAAAAAAAACAAACTAATACTCAAAAGTTCCGGAGAAAAAAAAAATGTATGGTGTCCCATTGCAATTAAAGAATTCTTGGTTTTTTACATTAAATACTACAGTGAGGGTAGGTTTGGCGTAATGGAGGGAGACAGAGGGTTGTTTGTTTGGTCATTGATTGCCACATGGCGGACCAGTTTTGCAATTACCCCACTTGAATCACATGCAATATTTAAAAAACGTTTACAAATAATTAATTAAATAGAGTCTCTTATATTTCTTACATTCAAGATGACAGCAACTATGAAGGTTAATTATTTTTTACGCCTTGAATTATTGCGTTTTTCAGGGAAAATTAGTTATTTTTACTGTATATTGTTCGTTTTCTAAAAAATAAACATGATATTGTCTATTATCAAAATACATTAACCAAGTTGACCAAATTATAAAAAGAAGTACAAAATTATCCAAATCCAATTTTTCTGCTGACGTCGCATGATAATATAATTATTTATCATTTTTTATTTATTTTTAAATATTAAAAGGAAGAAAAAAATATATAATTTACCTATTTTACCCTCAATTTTCTTCTTGCATCTACTTTTGTTCCTCCCTTTTTCAATTTTTTTTTCTTTTTTATTATTGTTTTATCTTCATCCTTCAAACATTCCGTACACAACCTCATCTATTCTTTCCCCAAATCAGAAGTTCAAACTAAAAAAAAATAAAAATAAAAATACAACAACAAATCTCTATTTCTTTATAAAAAAATAAATTTAAGACGAAAGATAACCCTCAATTGAATTGTAAAATCAAATTTCAATTGAAACTGAAAATCAACACCCAAGGCCTTGTCTTCCTATACGCGCCGATGGTTAAGGTTCTGGCAGATGAGTTTGGTTTTATGGTCTAGCGACAACCAATAGTCTTGGGCACAATCAATTCCGCAGGGGAAAAATTTATGATTTGGTTTCATTGTGGTTCGGATTTGGTTTCTTCGACGACGCGGTGATGGGTTTCCTGATTTGGTGCTACATTGGGTCGGACCCTTGGGTTCAAAACTTGGGTTGGCGACTGGGTCTCAGCTTTGAGACGTGGTGTCGACGGGTTATGATGGGGTCAATTCTCATATAAACCATTAGTAAAATGTTTTTTCCCAAATAGGCAATTGAAATCTCAACTTCCCATTTAATCCAAAAATTATATAAGAGTACTAAATTACCCTTTATAAATATTTTATTTTGTTATTCAAAAATTCAGAACTACTCGTTTAAAAATCAGAACTACTTATGTGCATACAGAAATACTCGTGTAAATTCAGAACTACTCGTTAAATTCAAAACTACTCGTGTAAATTGACGAACTACTCATGTAAATTCAGAACTACTCGTGTAAATTTCAGAATTACTCATGTAAATTCAGAACTACTCGTTAAATTCAAAACTACTCGTGTAAATTGACGAACTACTCATGTAAATTCAGAACTACTCGTGTAAATTCAGAACTACTCGTGTAAATTCAGAACTACTCGTGTAAATTTCAAACTATTTTTCAAAAATTCAGAACTACTCGTTTAAATTCAGAATTATTCGTGTAAGTTTCAAACCTACTCGAAAAATTCAGAACTACTCGATTAAATTTCAAAACTATATCATGTAATTGATCGGTCAAGTTCCAATCTACATAAAAAATAATCATACTACATTGAGAAATTTTATACTACATTAAGGAATTTCATAAGATACACTTTTATCAACTCCAACTTCAACATTAATGGTCTACCTTTCCCAAACTACATAGAATTCATTTTCAAATCTAAACTACATATTTTAAACTACTAATTCAAATCCAAAATACATAACACAGAATTCCAAATTACTTAACACTTTGTAATTATAAAACGGCAGAGTAGTTTGTAATTATCCAAACTACATATATAAAACTACTTATCTAAACTATCTCGCCAATATATTGCAAACTATCTATCCAAACCACTTATTCAACTTGCAATTTTCCAAATAGAGTAGTTTGTAATATCGAAATGACAATTTCAAGCAAAACGACATCGACGAGCACAACGATAAATGCTATTTACACAAGCTGGCGATACCACGACGCCCGCATTCCACTCGATCCGTGACCGTTTCGCCTTCAAGCGTAACAACAGCTATAGTGGGTTGGGTGTATATTTCTGTGGCTAAGAGGTGAGAAGCAATAAAAAGTAGAACTTGGAAGTTTCAGCCACCACCGACCGCCGTTCTTATTTCGGCAACCAACAAAGAATCGCTTTAACAAATAAGAAAGAACAAAAATTAAAATTGACTAAACAACTAAGCATGTCATAAGTAATCAAAATCACAACCCAAGATATAAAGAATAAGATCACTGCCTAGAGACATAAATATGTTGGACCTCTGTTAAGTTCTTCTCCAAGTGAAACTCAACGTTTGAGAATCTGTTCTTTAATTATAATAATATAAATTGTTTTAGAAATCAAATCTTGGCATCAATGGGCAGTACGGATTGTGGCTCTCCGAATCTGCAAACAAAAACAAATAGAGAGTGGATCCCATTAAAGTATGTTTTGAAGTAGTGGAATTAAAAAAAAATGAGAGATTTGATCCATAGATTTGAGATATTCAAGGGTGAAAAATGAAAATTGAAACTGTTGATTTCCAATGAATAACTGCAAACAAACATTATTCTAATACACATCCTAAGGTTTTAATAATAATAATGAATTCAAAATAAAAACTGAGTGATACTAAAGATTCAATTATAAAATAACTAAAAACTTTCTTTTTCATCAGTTTGGTGCAAAATTTCACCACAGACTACATGAACTTCTGGGTAAAGAGTGTGTGTTGTGAAAATACATTCATAAACAACAAAGTTCATCACCATAAGCAGCTGAATACATAAAAGGGGAAAATAAAAAAATAATATAAAAAAGAGAACCTGAAGGGCGGCGGTATTAGAAGGGAAGCCATAGAGGCACAACACCATCTCCCAAGGGCGCCGCCTCTTGGTCCGCCAGGCGCCGCTTCCGATTTCGCCGTTGTGCTGCCTTATTCTCCGCCGTGGATTCAAAGCATACCTGCAAGTTACAAACCACTATTAACATTTCGATCGCTGTATGTGATCGAGATTTGAAATTCAAAATGGAAACATACCCGATGTAAGTGTGGCCTTTGAATCTGGGACAGAGCGATGTTAGCAGATAGTAGGCGAAGAATCCAGCCCCTTTGCCTTCTTCTTCACCACTTTCATCTTCTGGATTGTGGCTCTTCGAATGGGCAGTACGGATTGTGGCTCTTTAAATCTGTTGGACCTCTGTTAAGTTCTTCTCCAAGTGAAACTCAATGTTGGACCTCTGCCCACCTCGAAGAAGCCATCACCGCGCCACTCGATTTTCCGTCGCCACCCCGTCGAGTTGCCGGTGCTGCGGCCAATTCCCGATTCGCCAATTTCCAATTTTAGAGAGGAAGGAGAAAGGGTAAACGGGGGCTAAGAGGAATTGGTAACCAGTACGGTTAGTATACAAGAGTTCTTAAAAGGTGTAAGGTTAGTTTTGACAATTTAAATGTATTTATTAATTAAATGGGAAGTTTTTGGCTTATATGAGAATAAAAAGAGTTATTGGACTATATGAGAATTGTGTTTTATGTTTTAACAGTATATGAGAATTTTTCCATATTTTTTCTGCTTTGTTTCGAAGTCTCCGAGTTAGTTTGACGAATCTTTGTTGGTTTGCCCTTGTCATTTGTTTTTTTTATTTTAATCCTAAAAAAGAGAGAAAATAAAGGAAGAAGAAGAAGAGGAGAAGAAGCTATTATTGGGTTAATTATTGAAATAATAGTGTTATATGTTTTGCGAAAGATTTCAATACATTAAAAAAAAGGAAAATAGAGAAGAAGAAAAAAGGAAAATAGAAAAGAGGGGTAAAATAGGTAAATTACATTTTTTGCTTCCTTTTAATATTTAAAAATAAATAAAAAATGATAAGTAATTACATTATCATGCCACATCAACAAAAAAGTCGAATTTGGATAATTTTATACATTTTTTGATAATTTTGTCAACTTAATGAATGTGTATCGATAGTGAACAATATCATGTATGATTTTGGAAAGTGGATAATATAATGTACTAAAAAATAATTTCTCCTGTTTTTCACAGTTAATTATACAAATTATTATTTGTAATAAATTTTCATATAAATTATGAGCGATTTGTAAATTGTCTTTTAAATCAGAATTAGTGTGGTTTTGTACCCAAATCGAATGATGTACGTATAACTGTTTGTCACAAATAATAATTTATATGATAAATGTGAAAACGGTATAGATTTGAGAGCAAAAAGTTTTTTCACCCCAACTATAAATAGGTGCATGCGTTCTTCATTCTGCTCAAGCCAAACTTCCTCTAGCAATAGCATTAAGGAATATATATAACTATTCAAGTGATTATTTGTTTGCGAAATGGAGACTGGAAATAGCCTAGTGCTTGCTACACCTCTATCAGGACCGGGAGCGGGAGCGGGAGCAAGAGCAGGAGCGGTTCCCCCTAATCTGGACAACAGCAACATAAGACGTTCCGACTTTCCACACGGTTTTATTTTTGGAACCAGCACATCTGCTTATCAGGTGTGTGTATATAAATATATATAATATTCCCGAATGATTATTAAAAGCATTTTTTGCTATAAGTATATTCTTGGTCATGGCCATGCATATTTTTTCTTAATTAGGTTGAAGGAGCTGCTGCTGTAGGTGGTAGAGGCCCCAGTGTGTGGGGTGATTTTACCTTGAGGACTCCTGGTTATTTCTTGGTCCCCTAAGACTTTGTTAATTGAATTTGTGCAATTCTGGTCTCATAAATTTAATTTTGTTCAATTATAGTCTCAAACGGATGCTTCAATAATTTCCTTATATATTCCAAAAAACTCCGGGATACTTTTGACATGTAGAACATGAATAAATTTTACAATAATGCTATACGGATCAATTTGTTCCGGAGCAACAGGACAAAATTATAATTTTACATGATTAATAAAGAATTTTAAGTAAGTTCATTAATTTTTTAATTTTATATTTACTTATTTGCCATTTATTAATTGTTATGGATAGATATTTAATAGATCATTTTATTTATGGAAAACAAATTAAAGGAAACAATTAAAATATCTAAATATACTCAATCAATAAATTCTTATTAATTTAACTATCATTTCTATAAATTTTCTCCTAATTGAACTCTCGTTCCTTTTATTTATTTTTCTTTTAACCATATTATTTTATTTTTTGTGAAGGCATTTTATTAATATTGTTGAAATTTTTTGTCTTTATTTTTTAAAAGATATTTTTATTAATATTGTTGAGAAAAATGTATAAATTGAACTTCTGAATTTATATTCATATGTTTTCGACTTAATTAAATAATATTATACATTATGATTATTTAATATTTTCATTTCGAAATTGATAGGTAACTCTTACTAACAGTATCATAACTACTATAAAATAGTAATTTATTAATTTCAAGTGTTAATATATATATATATATATATATATATAATATATATATATATATTATATATATATATA
>BMAC01000661.1:156968-189520 GCA_014905375.1 Phtheirospermum japonicum
TATATATATATATATATATGTGTGTTATTTTCTTTTTAATTGTGAGCCCAACAATATCAAATTCGTCAATTTTTCTCAAAAATAATTTTACCACTTTTTAATTAAAATATGCAAAATTGCACAATGAAATACAATGCAGTATTTGTTTTATTGGCTATCACCATGTTATTTATCAAATACTACTACGATTCAATACTTTTGATTTGAATTGATTTCTTAAAATAATGTATTTTCTTACTATTTCAGTAATCATGCAAAACAATACAAGTGCAAAACCAACATCGAGTAGAATGAACAATGTGGCATTCACTATAATAGATTCATAAAAAGATAAACTAATTATTTGTTGGTGATATTGATCCAAAAAGTGGTAGCAAGAGAATTGAAGTAAAAAAGAGATCTGATAATTTGAAACGTATCAACGAGTTGCATCCTTCGTACGTTGCTCTACACTATCCATTACTATTTCCATGTGGTGAAGACAACCAAAGAGAAGATATATCTTTTTATGAACCTCAAAAACCTAAAGGTAAGGGTAAATATGTGAGTCAGATGGAGTTCTTTTCTCGCCGATTGCATGAAAGAGACACGGAGGTACTCACTATTCTATATAGTCGACGACTCCCACAACAATTTATAATTGTTGCATATACGATTATTAAATCTTCAAAATTGTGGTACGTCAGAATTCATCAAAAGAAATATGAGGTGAAAAGTACAATGAGATTGTTGATGTAGTGTTACGAGGTAAAACAGATGGCTCAAGTGTTGGTACTCATGTTGTCTTGCCAGCGACATTTACTAGAGGTTTTTCAGAGGGTCGTTTCCCATAATTGTTATCTATTACTGAATTGAGTAGCTCATTTAAATGTTAAGTAGTGTAACCAATTTAGATCTATTAAGTATATATTCAAATATGTCAATAAATGTAACTATAGGTTCACTATAACATTCTATTAGAACAAATGTGGGGATGTAGAGGATAAAAAGACTGATGAGATCAACATGTATTATAATTATCATTACATTTCTCCATGAGAAGCGACATGAAGAATATTAGTTTATAAAATTCAGTATAAAACTCCAACTATCATGTGTTTAAGTTTTCATCTTCCAGAAGAGCATAATGTATTGTATAATGATAATGATCAGTGAACACAATGAAACGTAATTCAAGGCAAGTAACAAAAATCGGGAAGCACGGAGTTGTCTTATGTTGAGTTTCCTAAAAGTTTTTTTAGTACTAAAAAAAAAATAAAAGAATGGACACCTAGGAAGCTTGATTTATTTTCATTAATACGAATATACTATATTCCGCCAAAATTGATAAAGTCATGGATGCAGTACATTTAACCAAGGGCGGTGTATTTCTCATCTATAGATACAGATGATGCTTTGTACAACTGTTAAATCTAATAGTGAAATTGTTCTTAATGTAATATCTAACGACATAACTTCTCTTCTTATTTCAAAAGGAAGAACTGGACATTCCAGATTTAGGGTTACTTTTAATATTCACCAAGATTTTGATCATTATTGGTACTCCACTTGCAAAATTAATGAATGACGTGCATGTCATTATTTGGGACGAAACTCCAATGATGCATAGACATTATTTTGAAACTTTGGACAAAATATTGAAAGACGTGATGAGATCGCAAAACAATTATAATACGCAGCTTCCATTTGGTAATAAAATAATAACTTTTAGTGAAAATTTTCATCAAATTTTACCGGTTGTTCCAAAAGGCACTAGACCAAATATAGTTCACATAGTGATCAAATCTTCACATTTATGGGCTCATTACATATTTTCGAAGTAGACCAAGAATGTGGTGCTGCAAAGTCACAATTCAGATCCCAATTGTCAAGTTAAAGAATATTTTCAACTCGATAAATAGTATCGGAGATGTAATAGTTGGAGGACCAAATGATGATATCGTTCAAAATGAAATCCAGATTATCTATTATTGAAAGATGATGTTGACCATGTTCCGTCAATTGTGGCGAGCACATATCCACAATTTGGAAAAACTACAAAATGCTTAACTTATTTGTTGGATCGTGCTATTCTTTCCCCACAGTTGATGTCTTTAATTTGATTAATAAATATATGATATCATAAAATGATGGAAAATGTAAAGTATATCTTAGGTCTGATAATACATACAAATCTGATTCAAACATTGACATATTGTATGACGTCTACTCATCAGAGTTTCTAAATACCATTAAATGTTATGGATCCCGAACTATGACCTAAAACTAAAAATTAGAATTCCACTCATGTTGTTGAGAAATACCGATCATTCCCTTGTGTTGTGTAATATTGGTTGTTGACTTGACGATCATACTATAATATAGGGAGCGGTTATGGTAAAACCATCTCTTGTGTGAGAAGCAGTGATGGTTCTTATCGAAATACACACACACAAACACATATATACATAACTTAAGTATACATATATACAATTATTTATTTAAATATTTTAATACATTTAAAATAATTATTCTTGTTTTAAATAAAATAAAATAAAAAATTATCGTACAACGCACGGGTATAATACTAATTGACTGAAAAGTATATAATTAATGATTTGTGTGGAAGAAAATAGTTTTATAATATAATATGATTCTCACAATTTAAAGAAAGATTTATGTAAATAAACAATACGGTGATACACTATATGTATGCAATGACTGGCAATATAATATTTTGCCATTAACAACACGGTTTATCCACCAATTTAGATTTATCCACCAATTTCTTGCCATGAATAACTAAAGGACTAATTTATTAACATAAATATTATATCCATCAGGGGATGTAGCTCAGATGGTAGAGCGCTCGCTTAGCATGCGAGAGGTACGGGGATCGATACCCCGCATCTCCATATTAAATTTTCACTTTTAAACCGAAACAAAATCTCTTGGCCATGCCTGATTGGGGTTTGGGCCTTCATTTCGAGCCCAATTTAGGGATACGATGAACGAAGGGGGCTCCTTATTTTAGATTTTTCAAAATACTGTTTTATTTTCTAATAAATTAGTGTAAAACCCACTTTTCGTAGGCAAATATAATATTAATAAATGCACGCAAAAAGCCATAATTATGGACCGAGAGTATATAGATAGCAAGAAGGGAGGCGAGAGACTCAATTAAACAATAATAATAATTATCGAAAGTTGTCATCATATAATAAATAAAAATAAAGAAATTAGTTTAAAACAATGATATTCATAAGCCAGATAATTTGAAGTAATTTTATATTCATAGCAATATTCAGAATGGTAATTCAATTACTCACTTCTTTTTTATTCAGAATGGTAGTTCAATTACTCACTTCTTTTTTATATCTTGTGAATTGCTATTTCACGGAAAAACCTACGATGATTCGGGGCTTTTACCAATTAGACAAAAATCAAATTTACACTATTTTTTTTTATATATATCTTCTATATACGTTACAGATTTACACTTTATTGTAATTAAATTAATACAGACTTTCTTCTACAAATTCTTATTTCACGAAAATTTATTTCAAATAATTCCCAAATCAAATCTCGTTCTTACACTTATCAATACAATTTACACAATACCAAAAGATAAATCCCCAAATCAAATCTCGTTCTTACACTCATCAACTCAATTTACACAATTCCAAAAGATTTCATACTTATCAATACAATTCACACAATTTCCAAAATATTTCATCCAAAACATTTCATACTCAGTTCGAATTCATTATTTTCCTTTTCAGAATTCCATACTAATTTGGTTACATAATTTCAAAAGATAAATCCCCAAATCAAATCTCGTTCTTACACTCATCAATACAATTTACACAATTTCAAAAGATTTCATACTTATCAATACAATTCACACAATTCCCAAAACATTTCATCAAAAACATTTCATACTCAGTTCGAATTCATCATTTTCCTTTTCAAAATTTCATACTAATTTGGAAAGCCTTTAGGATTTCATATTAATTTAGATTTGATTGAGTATTTCATACTAATTTATCGTTACAATTCACAATTCCCAAAAGATTTCATACTCACCTCGAATTTCATACTTTCCTTTTAATTAAATTCCATAATTTAATGGGATTTGATTGAGTTTTTTTTCATGATCGTTACAATTCACAATTCCCATAAGATTTAATACTAATTTGGAAAACCTTTTAGAATTTCATTCTAATTTAATTTAACGGGACTTGATTGAGTTCTCTCACTTGTCGGAGATCTATTTTCAGTTGGGCCTGTTCACCTAAATTAACATCGCATCCCTCCCAACTAGCTGCGCACCACCATGCCCTTATAATTCTACAAGGTAATAAAGACAATGTCCTTTATAATTTATTAAATAATGTTATTAAGGGCTGGACTCCTGTTAGTTCAGATTAACGGATCGCTCCCGTTAGACCGGGTTAAACCCGAATCCATTTTAATCAGAGTATTTAAACAAAAATTAGTCCACAAAAATGGCCAGTTCTCCATCCTTTTGTAAGCCACCGCGACAGCCTGCTCCAAGCCACCGCCTTCTCCAAACCACCTGCTCCAAAACACCACCTGCTCCAAAACCACTTGCTCCAAAACACCGCCTGCATCTCTAAACCACCGCGTTCATCTTTGTCTTCAACCACGGTCGGTGCATCTCAAAAATGTCTGAACCACCACGAATTTGCATCTCATCGATGCATCTCCCATCTCCGAACAACTGCGAATCTGCATCTCCGTCTCCATCTTCATCGGCCGTCGTCAGCCTTCAATTACCAGGTAAATAACTTCTTTAACAATAAATTTGATTTTGACCTAATCGTGTCAATTTGATTTCGACCTAATTCTAGAAATTTTTGTAACTGTTCGCAGGTTTTGGAGAATTTTACAAACTACAGAAGGGAATTGAAGATGAGATGGGTGATTTGGAACTATACATGGGCGAAAAACCCAATGTAGACGAAGGTAATATACTATTAGTCTTAGAACTATGATTTATTGGTCTTTTTACTGCATGGTACTTGGTTTTATTATTTTGTTATGTCGAAATATTCAGAGTAAAATATTATTATTCAATTATTGTATTGATTTTTGGAATGTGATGAATTGTCTTTTGGCTGCATGGTATTTGTTTTAGTTGTTGTTAATGACAAAACTCTTACAATAAAAATACCATGGCCATGTTCTTGACCTATGAATGATTAAATTAGATGTTTTGGAGGTGTGATGTATTAGTCTTCTCACTACATGGAGCTTGTGTGTATTTTTGTTGCTGTATGAAGTTAGAACTTTCACAGTAATCATCGGGGCATGTCTTAATATATGAGTGGGAGAAAAATCCAATGTAGACGAAGGTAACATAGTATTGGTCTTACAACTATGATGTATTGGTCTTATAACTATGATGTATTGGTATTTTGACTGCATTGTACTTGGTTTTTTTGTTGTGTTATGTCGACATATTCACGGTAAAACATCAGGGGTCTTATCTGAAACGATGAGTTATTATTCCATGATATTGTGTTTTTTTTATTGGTTTTTAGAATGTAATGTATTGGTCTTTTGGTTCAATGTATTACTATTCTGATTGCATGATATTTACTTTTCTGGGGATTAATTTTATTATTCAATTCAGGGGCTGTGATAATTCATGATTCTAGTGATGAAGAAGGTGGAAGTAACATTGCTTGTTGAATTTTGAAGGTATGAAACTATTCTGATTGGATTGATTTTATTTCTAAAAAATATTTGGAGACATCTTATGTGATAATATCTTGTTTTCCAATTTTTGTATTTAGGTGATACCACAAATTTATATGGTTCTCTTATTGGTGTTAAGAAGAAGAATTTTGAAGACATCTATGAGTTGTATTGTGGCCATGCACGTTGACCGCTCGTAGTTAAGCGTCAAATTAAATATTTATTTTTCCTCAGCTTTTCTCCACCAACTAGTAGTAGCGATAAGTAAGGGTCGATCCCACGAGGAGCGTGGTTTAGATTGTGATAGATTGTGTTTTATTAAACTAAAACTATGGGGTTTGAAGAATTGAATTAATCTAAGAAAATAAAATAAACAAGCAATAAAATAATTAATGAAAGATTCAATAATAATAAATTTCTAGTTCTAGTTAAGTCTCCACCCTCGTTCCACTCATCTAACCAACCACAATATCATAATCCATTCATCTTATGCGACTAAAAACCTTAAGTAACAATAAGCTCTGTTACTCGAATTCACCCTTACTGTTTACTCAATTAAAATAAGCTCTTTAATTGATTCTAATTATTGAATAACCTAGAATAAGCTCTCTAGATTCAACCCAACAACAGCATTAATATCTAGGCAAATAGGTTAATCTAAGTAATAAACGCATAAGCTCGGTTTATTCAACCTATGTTGTGTAACCCCTAATGATACAATCATTAGTTGCTTCAGAGAAATAGTAATTACGACAATTACACGGGAAGCAATCCTATTTCTAGCAGTAGATAACCAATTCCTAATCTAGGTGATCAAGCTAAATTAAGAATTAAGAAATCATGTCATGAATTCATCATGAAAAGTAAACAAGATAACACAAGCAATCGCATATGAAGAACGAAAGATAATATTGCATAAATTAATTAGAATATAGTTTCACGAGGGTTTCAACATCCCTAGAACTAGATAAAACAATCTACTCACTCATGGAGTTCATAGAATAACAAGAAAATAAAGAAATAAAAAATTTTTCTAAGATAGAAAGGGATAAGAAAGCTTAGATCTTGAATCTCGAGTCTTCAATCTTCAAGCTCTAGATGGATGGTTGAATTGGGCTCCTTTTGGTGCCTTGGAACCCTAGAATTAATGTCCAAGACGTTTTTGATGTTTAAGGGAGGTTATAGGTTTAGGAAGTCTTGGGAAATAAGAAACACTTAAAAAATGCATTTTCTGGGATGTCGCCTCGCGACTGACGCGTTCCGGATCGACGCGACAGAGAGTTCGTGTGCAAGTGCATCGGCCAGGGCTTCTATAACGGTTCTTGGCGCCAACCGATGTCGACTGGTCGACGCAGGCGGACTGGGCGAGCGACGCAGGCAGTGCTCGATAGGGCTGGCAGGTCTGGTCGGCAGGATACTACAACGGTTCCAGTGGAATAACCCATCTAGAAAGTCCAGAATCGTCCTTTCTTTGCCAATTCACTCGTTTTGTCTCTCGTTTCCTCGTGAAACTCTTATGCATCATCCTTAAATCTTCAAATCACCAATTTAGCACCTAATTACTGCAAAATAAGAGAAAAATACACAATTGGTGCTCCTCCACTCATAATAATAAGTATGCTAGAAATAAATATATATAAGAATATTAAGCACATAAAAATATAGGAATTAAACCATTAAATAGAGCACAATTTCTCGCTTATCAAAATCCCCCAAACTTAAACCTTGCTTGTCCTCAAGCAACATATATAATTTAAGCACAAAATAAATATAAGATAAGTAAGTCACTCGAATTGATCAAATGAACTCATCCGAACTCTAGACACCATTATATTTCTAGGAATCACAAGCTTTTCATGTATTGACTTAAGTGACCCCAGCAGTTTGACAACCCCTTTTTATATTCGTCACGTCAATGTACTATAGTGCCCCCTCGCTACTCAATGGTTTGGCTCTATCCATTGTTGGTCATGATCAAATATCTCGTCCTCCCATTTATTTATTTATTTTTATTTTTTTAATTGAGGCCTGCAGCTCCGCACTACCGTTCTTGACTTGATAATTATGATACGGAGCTGGATTGGGGGATCATCTTGATTTGGTATATGATTTGTTGAGTTCACCTCCGCCATGTTTGAGATGTTGGTTAAATTGCGCCACTTGAGTATGTGCATGAAATTGTTGAGCTACTAGCATCTTCGTTGGATTTTCGCCCTTGATATTTGTAAGCGAATTTGCACTTGATACGACTAACACCATGCCGATATACTCCAACCGTACTTTATTTGACTTCTGTTTTGACTAACGAGATATCATCGCACAACCGCCAACCTCAAGGCCCCACACAACTCATATTGAGTACGGCAACCACAAATACACATGAACAATGCAACAATCTAGAATTGACGCCCCACGAATGAATCACAAAAGTACTAACATGCGTACGATTGACCTCTAAATCAAATGACGAATAAAAATTTAACCGAAACATAATTCATCAAAGCAATTCAAGCAAGTACTTTTAATCTTTTAATTCAATTCCCGGAACTTAATCACAAAAATTTCAAAAATTTAGCAATTTTCAGCACAATAATAATTTCAATAACCCACTCCCCCAAACTTAAACTTTAGCTTGTCCTCAAGCAAACACAAAGCAAGAACAAGCAAATCATAATAAACTATAAGGGAAGAGTAAGGGAAAAGAAATCACCGGGGTAAAAATTGAGGGGGTTCTCGGTTCCAAACGATCTTTTTCGAAAATATGCCTAATCGTCCAAATCAACAAAGCTTTGTATCCCTTTAACTGCAAAAATAAAAA
The DNA here is from genome assembly GCA_014905375.1 of Phtheirospermum japonicum. Classification (NCBI taxonomy): domain Eukaryota; kingdom Viridiplantae; phylum Streptophyta; class Magnoliopsida; order Lamiales; family Orobanchaceae; genus Phtheirospermum; species Phtheirospermum japonicum. Next base: position 165,490 of record BMAC01000661.1, read on the forward strand.
TCAAAATAGAAATAATGTAAACATTGGGTTGCCTCCCAACAAGCGCCTTTTCTTAACGTCGTCGGCTCGACGTGGTAACCCTCAATTCCATGGGGGTTTTGGAGGAGGTCTCAAAGTACATGGAGTTCCAACGACTTCATCCTCCATACTTCGCATCTGTTTCGATGTTGGATACTTAACTGGATCTTTCCGACTTTGTGGTGGCTTCACATAGATTTCCGCGAAGATGGTTTTGTCTATCACCACATACGGAAGATCATTGGTCTCCTCAAAAACATCATCTCGCACGCAATTCTCCTCTGAATCCTTCATCACTTGGTGCACGGTCCATGTTGGCATTGGCTTCGGCTCAGCTTCGACCTCGATAGGAGAAATTATAGAATAAGGAACATCATTTGTAAGCTCAGGCAGACTATGATCAGCACGTGTCCGCCTCATTTCTTCTTCCTCCATCTCGTATTCGTCCTCCAGTTCAAATGTCGGGTCCTCCGCATCTTCGATTTTTTCCACATCTTGCAGCATGATGGCATTCACATTCTCCATACGTTCCTCAGTGTGAGAAGAAAATCGTTTATCCAGTTGGCTTATGTGATCCGCCATTTGACTCAATTGAGCCTCGATCCTCTTGGTGTTAATCATCATGGCCTCCATCATCTCTATAAGGACTGGGGACGATTCTTGTGGTTCGGGGTGGTCATCATATTGTCTCGAAAAAATTTGTCCCCCTTGAAAATCTGGAGGGTCCCCCCACCTTGGCTCGTAAGGATCGTAGTTCCCCTCTTGACATCTTCTAGGCCTCACTCCATAGGCGTTCGTTTCGCGAATGTATCGTAGCGTTGGGCAATCATCGGTGACATGATCGAATGTATGGCACAATCTGCATGGTCAAACTGTAGCCCTCTTAATGATAGTGGACTTCAACTCGTCCAACTGAGCTTGCAACGGACCAGTGTCTCCCTCATTTACCAACCTCAATGAATTATCACGGTAGCCGAATTGCTGAGAATTAGCCGCCATGTTCGAGATTAACTCCTTTGCTGCCGTCGGTGTCCTATCCATGAGTGAGCCTCCGCTTGCCGCATCTATCATGTTTCTATCAATGAGACAGAGACCTTCATAAAAGTATTGTATTAATAACTCCTCGCCCATTTGATGCTGAGGGCAACTAGCGACGAGTCTCTTGAAATGCTCCCAATACTCATGCAATGTCTCCCCAGGTAACTGCCTCGCTGCACAAATATCCTTACGCAAGCTCGCCACTCGTGAAGCGGGAAAATATCTCTGCAAAAATACCCTCTCTAACTCCATCCACGTGGTGATGGATCCAGGAGGTAAGTAATAAAGCCAATCTTTGGCTAGACCCTTCAATGAAAATGGAAACGCCTGTAATTTAATTTGTTCGTCAGTTACTCCGACGGGCTTCATGCTCGTGCATATAAAATGAAATTCCTTCAAATGCTTGTACGGGTCTTCGCCATCCAATCCATGGAACGCCGGCAAATGATAGATTAATTCGGATCTCAATTCGAATTTAGCATCTTCCAAGGTTGGAAATGTGATGCAAAATTGTTGTTGCGGAAAATTCGGATTTGCTAACTCCTTCAACGTGCTTTCTCTCGCTCCTGCCATAGTCATAGAATCTAAAAAGAAAATTAATGGATTTTTTTTTTAAGAAAAGGAAAATAAAAAAATAAAAACTAAAAATATTAAAATACGTCAAATCACAATTTAAACGCGTCACTCCCCGGCAATGGCGCCAAAATTTGACCGCTCGTCTTTAAGCGTCAAATTAAATATTTTTTTTCCTCAGATTTTCTCCACCAACTAGTAGTAGCGATAAGTAAAGGTCGATCCCACGAGGAGCGTGGTTTAGATTGTGATAGATTGTGTTTTATTAAACTAAAAATATGGGGTTTGAAGAACTGAATTAATCTAAGAAAATAAAATAAACGAGCAATAAAATAATTAACGAAAGATTCAATAATAATAAAGTTCTAGTTCTAGTTCAGTCTCCACCCTCGTTCCACTCATCTAACCAACCACAATATCATAATCCATTCATCTCATGCGACTAAAAACCCTAAGTAACAATAAGCTCTGTTACTCGAATTCACCCTTACTGTTTACTCAATTAAAACAAGCTCTTTAATTGATTCTAATTATTGAATAACCTAGAATAAGCTCTCTAGATTCAACCCAACAACAACATTAATATCTAGGCAAATAGGTTAATCTAAGCAATAAACGCATAAGCTCGATTTATTCAACCTATGTTGTGTTACCCCTAATGATACAATCATTAGTTGCTTTAGAGAAATAGTAATTACGACAATTACACGGGAAGCAATCCTATTTCTAGCAGTAGATAACCAATTCCTAATCTAGGTGATCAAGATAAATTAAGAATTAAGCAATCATGTCATGAATTCATCATGAAAAGTAAACAAGATAACACAAGCAATCGCATATGAAGAACGAAAGATAATATTGCATAAATTAATTACTATCAAAATCCCCCAAACTTAAACCTTGCTTGTCCTCAAGCAACATTAAGAATTAAAGCACAGAACAAACATAAGATAAGTAACTCACTCAAATTGACCAAATGAACTTATCCGGACTCTAGACACCATTATATTTCTAGAAATCGCAAGCTTTTCATGTATTGACTTAAGTAATCCCAGCAGTTAGGCAATCCCTTTTCATATACGTCACATCAATGTACTATGGTGCCCCCTCGCTACTCGATGGTTTGACTCTATCCATCGTTGGTTACGATCAAATATCTCGTCCTCTCCCATTTATTTATTTTTTTTATTTTTTTAATTGAGGCCCGCAGCTCCGCACTACCGTCCTTGACTTCATAATGATGATAAGGCGCTGGATAGGAGGATCGTCTTGATTTGGTATTTGATTTGTTTAGTTCACCTCCGCCATGTTTGAGAATTTGATAGTGTGATGCGCCTCTTGAGCACGTGCATGAATTGTTGAGCTACTAGCATCTTCGTTGGATTTCGCCCTTTGAATATTTGTAAGCGATTTACTTGATATGGTGCAGCTGTTTAGGACAATTCTTTTTTTTTTTAATCGACTTACACCATGCCGATATACTCCAACCGTACTTTATTTGACTTCTGTTTTGACTAACGAGATATCATCGCACAACCGCCAACTTCAAGGCCCCACACAACTCATATTGAGTACGGCAACCACAAATACACATCAACAATGCCAACAATCTAGAATTGACGCCCCACAAATGAATCACCAAAAGCACTAACATGCGTACCATTGACCTCTAAATCAAATGATGACTAAAGAATTTAACCGAAACATAATTCATCAAAGCAATTCAAGCAAGTACTTTTAACATTTTAATTCAATTCCCGGAACTTAATCACAAATTTCAAAATTTAGCAATTTTCAGCACAATATCTTAATTTCAATAACCCACTCCCCCAAACTTAAACTTTAGCTTGTCCTCAAGCAAACACAAAACAAGAACAAGCAAATCATAAAATACTATAAGGGAAGAGTAAGGAAAAGAAATCACCGGGGTAAAAATCGAGGGGGTTCTCGGTTCCAAACGATCTTTTCGAAAATATGCCCAATCATCCAAATCAACCAAGCTTTGTATCCCTTCAACTGCAAAAATAAAATAAAAATATCATCCTTAAATCTTCAAATCACCAATTTAGCACCTAATTACTGCAAAATAAGAGAAAAATACACAATTGGTGCTCCTCCACTCATAATAATAAATATGCGAGAAATAAATATATATAAGAATATTAAGCACATAAAAATATAGGAATTAAACCATTAAATAGAGCACAATTTCTCGCTTATCACACGTCAAGTTGGTTTTAGTGTTCGGAAAAACAACAACAAGGGTGAATGATGATAAGATAATAATTGAAAAGAATTATGTGTGTTCCTCTCAAGGAATTAAGCGATCAAGGACCTCCGGTTTGACAAAACAGAAATTGTAAAGCATCGTTGAGAGAAAGATGAAATAAGCAGGGTGTCTTTGATGTTCTTCATCACAACGCAATGCACAATCACATCAAAATAGATCAAGTCAAGTAAAGGAGTTTGGTCACAAAAACTCCCAATCCTCAATTATTTTAGCATAACGGTAGTCATTGAAATATTTATAGTTGTAGATGTATTCACATTGATTCGATTAGAAATTAGTACTTTGATACTGTGATATATATTTGCTATTATCTTAATGCTTTATGGTATTTTTTGATTTTATTTGATAAGTGTATCGGTTTTTCTATTCAAGCGCATTGGTTTTTCTGTTCAATTGTATTGGTTTATATATTTGCAGTGTGTTCGAAAAATAAAAATACAGTGCATAAAAAAACAAAAACACATCGTATTGCAAAAAAAAATAATCTTAAACTTATAATGCATAAACAACTACTTAATTATAGGAAAACTTTTGTGATTGCAGAACAAAAACTGTACATTTATTACAAAAACTCAATACATTATAGCACATAAACCAGTACATTATTTTACAAAAATCAATATAAAATATTTTGTCAAAGGATTTACAAAAAATGGGGACTAAAATCTCCACCAATCACCAAAAAAAAAAAACACAAGCACAAAAAATACTTACTGCTAGACAAAAATCACATTCATAACTTTTATGATTGCATAACAAAAACTGTACATTTATTACAAAAACTCAATACATTATAGCACATAAATCAATAAATTATTTTATAAAAACCGATACAAAATATTTTGTCAAAGGATTTACAAAAAATGGGGATTAAAATTTCTACCAATCACCAAAAAAAAAAAAAAAAAAAAACACAAAAAATACTTACTGCTAGACACAAATCATAGTTCATAACTTTTATAATTGCACAAAAATCGTACATTTATTACAAAAACTCAATACATTATAGCACATAAACCAATACACTGTTTTACAAAAACCAATACAAAATATTTCGTCAAAGAATTTACAAAGTATGGGGACTAGAATTTTCACCAATTAACAAAAACCTCGCGTTTTGCCGTTGTTGACCAGACCAATCCACCTGTTCACAGCTGCAAATAACAGAAAAAAGTAATTTTACATTCAGATTCCTTAAATCAATCTTAAACTTCAATAATTTCCCTTCTTAGAAAAAACAACATAAAAAATTATTACCATTCATGCAAGCAATTTTCTAGCACAGCTCTGTGTTCGTTTGATGAAAATGTCTCGTTCATGTAGTGGTCCTTGGCCTTCTCCTCATATTCAGTTAGCTCTTTCATTTCCAAAGTTAGACTTGCTGCATGTCGGATAACTCTACCAATAATCTCTTGCTTTCTTGAGAAGCAGAGTCTTCAAAGCTGCTCGAGGCCTTAGACACCTGAGTTTTTACAAAACCAATATGCAACATAATAAACAGGAAATGTAAAATATAATCACGTATGCTTGTTATCAAATATTAAACATTCCTTCTCAACCATGTCCTAAACATAATTAATGGAGATCATTAGTAAGAAATTAAAGAATGTACCTTAATGGACCCCAATAGATATGTTCAATGAAAAAGGCTTCCAATAATGATAAAGTGTATGTTTTGGTAAATCATTAAATGTAAAAGGTTAGAATTAGAATTGAAGCCCCACTTAAAATGGTAAATTTTTAACTATTGAATTAGAGTCTATTATCAGTTAGAAGCTAAATTGAGAGCCACTTGTAGGGAATGCATAGGAATATGGTCAAATGTGTGAAACAAAGATTTCACAAGATCAAGACAGACTAAAATTCAGTAAAAAATTAAAATTGTGCATAAAAAAACAGCTCATTGAAGGGACAAGAAATTCTACAAACCTAAATCGATCCCATTTCAGAAAATCAAATCATTGCTATATAAAAAGTTTTGGGTAGAAAAGAACCCCAAAAAAGAAAATTAAGAAAAATAGGCTTGAGACAATGGATCATGTAATAATTCCAAAACTGATATTAACAGTGGACTACACTACACTCATGAGCAAACTTTTGGGTTTCTTAATTGTTTTATTTTATTTTTATAAAATTGGGAAAAACACACACACACCAAAATGGGATAACAAATGAAAAACTTAAACTTATTTACCTTAAAAACATAGTCAGTAGAATCATCCAAAACTCGAATCACCAGCCTATCAGTAGGCCATGAAAGATTACAAGCTGCACCGATTGAGATCTTATAAACCTGTAAACCAAAGACAATCAAAGATAATCTCAAAGAAAGCAACTAACAATACAAAAGTTTGCCACGTATTTTTCGTCAACCAATTTCACAAATACAAACTCAAAACAATTCAATAAAATAAATTAAATGAGGTAAACCTCCAGTCGAACCCGTGTTCCCAAAATCATAACCCGAACATTCAAGACATGGCCCGAACAACCACATAAACACTGCCCAATCAGCCGAGTTTTGAAATTGGGTGAGACCCAGCGGCCCCACGCGAACCAGCCGGAGCCACCCCATGTTTAATCGCTATCGCCGTTCGCCGAGCCACCACCTCTCGGTCAATCGAAGGAGAAGGGTCTGATCGATTTCTGAAATTGGAGTAGAAAATCAGCCACGCCTAGGGGTGGGGCGCCGTCGTCCGTCGGTGCGGGTAGTCGCCGGGAAATGCCGCTGCTACGGGTTGCTTTCGTTGACGACTGAAGGAGGGATGCTGCGCAAATCGCTTGATTTCTAGGAGTTGGGGAAGAAAGAAGGAAGAAAAAGAAAAAACGGGTGGGGTTTTGATATAATTAGACAAATTATAATAATGCTATCGTGTCGGGTATTGAATCGGGTCATAGGTTGACCTAACGGGAGAGACCCATTAATCTGAACTTACCTAAGACTTTGTCTATTATTAATTTGGCCTAAAAGAGGAGAAAACAAATTGAGGTGACTAAATGATAATGAAAAGTTTCAATTTCGCACTACATGGGATTCTCCCTTATAATTTTCCCCCTATTATTAATATGTAATCTTGGGAAGGTAGTTGAATTTTATTATTTTTTATTTTCAAATAAAAGGTAATTTTCAAACCCAAAATCAATGAATACTTAAATCTAAGAAAAGATGATATGATCGTAATCAAGTTAAAGAATTAGCCAAGTAAGAAAAAATATATTTCTTCCGCAATTAAAGAGTACACATGCAGCAGCAATCAAGTTTCACTTGTTGTAAACTGATCTCTTAATCTCTAAAATAAAAAAAAAATTAAAAAAAGAAAAAAAGAATAGCTTATTGAAGGCATTCCCACCTCCTGCTAATTAGTTATCTCTTCTGTATGAGTTCTTCATATTCCTTACAAAGTTCATAAAATCGTACCTTCACAAAATTATCATTTGACAGAGGATAAGAGACCAACAATTGTGTCGTAATCTTCTCTGTTGAAGGACGATTTCTCCTTCAACAAAAATATCCATAAATGGTTTCTCTTCACAAAAAGCAAAATATTCTTTTGCCAAAATATACTATACAAAATTTAATCCCGCGATATATCTCAAAATCTTATTAGTTGACTCCAATTGATAAACTGCAAAATTGAAAAAAACACCCCAATAAGTTTGAGGGGATGGCACTTTCATACCACTAAGTTTACGTGGTGGCAAAAATATCCTATAACTTTCAAAAAATACGCAATTCGCCGGAAATTCGAGATTCTCTCGGAGTTAGTCACGTGAGGGGCACGTGCAACTTCAATTTGGGGATTTTCTCAAAATTCGGCGAATTTAGAGTTAATAAATAAATTTTAAAAAAAACCTAAACATTTAATAAACACAAACCGTTTTCTAAATAATCAGATCCCTCAAATTCATTTCCTCCCCCATAATGAAAAATTCGAAAAACCCTAATTCAAAATTTCTTTTTATAACAATCACTTACATTCACCTCAGGAAACGCACAATTTGTGGGGGATTAGCCTTGCAATGATGTTATTTAGACAGCCGATGGGCCATATCCTTCCCCGCCTCGCTATCGTAAGTTTTCTAATTTTTTTCTCATGATAATTTTTGTTTGTGCTGTTCGATTTTATTCGGTTTTTATTTTAATGTGAAATGGCCCCCATGTATTTGTATTGTTTGAGACATGTGACCTCTTTTCTATAGAAGAAAAAAGATTCTATTTTTATGGATGGTCCCCAATGTTCTTTAATGTTCAGACATGTGACATTTTCTTTTAAAAAAAAAGTATTTTAGTGATGGTCCCCAATATTCAGACATGTGGGGTTTGTTTTTAATTTTTTATTCTTACACATTGTAATATTTATGTCATTACAGATCCTGAAACTGGAAGTATAATTGTCATTATGCATTTTGGGGGTCACTTTCAATACACTCCCCATACAAAATACATAGGTGGTGAGGTAATTATTTATGATTATGTTGAGAAAAAACATATGTCAATGATGGAGTTGCATGGATTTTGTTATAAGAAATATGGTCCTCTACCTAGAAGGTATCACACACTCTCTGAAGGTGGCTTTAAATTGTTGTGTGATGATGCAGATGTAGTGCATTGGTATTACAATGCATTGCATGAAAATACATTTAGTAGGGAGTTGCATATTTTTGTTGAACTTATTTATATTTGGCAGGGTGTTGTGGGAGATGAACAAGTTGTCGAGAGAGGTGGGATGGATGAAAATGGGAGGGTGTTGAGTCAGATTCACCAGAAGATAGTGATATGGAGTATTTGGTTATGATAGTGAAACTGATTATGACTTTTTATTTGATTCAAATATAGACAACATAAGTCATGAATCAAATTCCAAGGACAGTGTAGACCTATTAGGTGGTGAGTGTGATTTTAAAAATGAGCAGGGTATTGAGAGGGATGAGATAGATGAAAATGGGTAGGGTGTTGGGAGGGATGAGATAAATGAAACTGGGCAGCAGGGTGTTGAGGGGGATGAGAAAAATGAAATTGGGCAGGGTGTTGAGGGGGATGAGATAAATGTAACTGGGCAGGGTGTTGAGGGGGATGAGATAAATGAAACTGGGCAGGGTGTTGAGGGAGATGGGTTGGGTTTAGGGGGAGATAGGATAGATGCATATGAGGGGTTATGTGAGTCAGATTCATTAGAGGATAGTGACTATTTCCATTTTTTTATTTTTTTTGTGATAATGAAACTGATGGTGACCTTTTATATGATTCAAATATAGACAACATAAGTCATGCATCAACTGCTAAGGATAGTGTAGACCCATTAGATGGTGAGTCTGATTCTCAAACTAGTATGTCTGACTTTGATGTTGTTGAAAATGAGGATCATTTAGATGAGAGTAGAGTGTCTGATGAGGAAAATGATGTAGATCCAAACCCAGTTTTCAATCCTGGTCTAGTCTTTGAGCCTGTGTTTCAGTTGGGGATGATATTTAGTAGTACTAAAGAATTTAGGAAGACTGTCAACTCACATGCCATTAGCACTCATAGGACATTGTCATCTCATAGGAGTGAGAGGGAAAGAGTTTATGTGAAGTGTGCTGACGAGGATTGTCCCTGAAAAATACATTTGATCAAGATAAAAAAAATTAGCATTCTTTTAGGGTCAATCAATATATTCCAGATCATGTGTGTCAACCTTCCTTTCATGTTAGGAATATCAGGCCAAGGTGGTTGAGTGAGAGGTTTTTGCAGAAATTTAAGTCTGAACCTGAGAGAAGTAGTAAGGGGTTTAGAGTAGATGAAAGTGATGAGCTTGGGGTTAATGTTAGTAGGGATCAGGCCTACAGAAGTAAAAGAATGGCTTTGCAGGAATTAAACGTTAGCAATACACTAGGTTGCGGGATTATGCAGATGAACTTAGGAGGAGCAACCCAGGCTCTATGTGATTGTTGGGACTGACCAGGATAAGGAAGGGAACACTAGATTTAAGCAGTTTTATATTTGTTTAGATGCACTTAGAAAGGGTTTTCAGGCAGGATGTAGGCCTATCTTGGGGGTGGATTATTGTCAGTTGAGAGGGCCAAATGGGGGGATTTTACTGACTTGTGTAGGTGTGGATCCCAATAACTTAACTTCCCCTCTTTCTTATGCCATAGTTAGCAAAGAGTGTTGTGAAACATGGGCTTGGTATTTGATATGCATCAAGAATGATTTAGGGATATGAGCAGGTTTACATTTATTTCTGACAAGCAGAAAAGGCTTATTCAAGCCTTTTAAGATGTTTTCCCTGAGGCTGACCACAGATTCTGTGTGAGACATCTCCACAACAACTTTATGAAGGCAGACTTTAGAGGTTTGGCTTACAAAAATGCTCTTTGGGCTGCTGCATTGGCTTGTACACCTGGTGAGTTGAAAATGAAGATGAAGAAGATGAGAGAGTTAAACCAAGGGGCTGCAGATTGGTTTAATGATAAACCCCTAAATCAGTGGAGTAGATCTCACTTTTCGAATGTACTTAAATGTGACCTATTACTTAATAATGTGTGTGAGACTTTCAATAAGTGCATTTTGGAAGCTAGAGATAAGCCTATAATCACTTTGCTGGAATGGATCAGAGAGTATATGATGACCAGATTGCAAAGCTCAAGGGATAAGGCAAGATTAGGAAAGAAATGGAAGGGTAGACTTTGTCCAAGGATCAATCAAGTTCTCCAAGAAAATGGTGAGAAAGTTGGAAACTGTCTGCCTATCAAAGGAAATGATACAAACTACTAAATATCATGCCCTGATAGAGCTCAGTTTAATGTTGATTTATCAAACTTCTCATGTACCTGTAGACAGTGGGATGTGAGTGGAATACCTTGTTCTCATGCACTCAGGGCAATTGTTGATCAGAGATTGAATCCTCAAGACTTTGTCCACAACTGCTATACTGTTGAGTGTTACAAGAAGGTGTATGAACCAACCATACTAGGCATAAATGGAGAGTCATTGTGGGATGAGACAATCTTTATTCCACCCTTGCCTCCCAACTTTGGCAGAGGAGCTGGAAGACCATCTAAGGCAAGGAGAATAGAGCCTGACGAGCCATCTAACAAGAGAAAAAAGAACAAGACTGGAAAGAAACGTGTGAAAGTCAAGAGGCAGCAAACAACTGTGAAGTGTGGTAAATGTGGTATTAAATGACACAATGCAAGGTGTGGCTTAAGGCAAAAAAAACTTCAAATTTGCAAAGTGAAGTAAGTGCAACATTTATGTATCTTCTTGTGTGTTCTTATTTTTTTTTATTATTGTTATTTTTTCAACACTTATGTATGATCTTGTATCTGTAGGATTCAGATTTTATTAATGCAGGAGTGCAGGAGACTGAGGTAGATTTTAAAATTTTTTATTCATTTTCTTTTTTTTTCTTATTATTTTTATTTTTCAACACTCATGTATGTTCTTGTAATCTGCTGACTGCACAGTTTTTATATTTTGTAGACTACTAATGTACAAAATGAAGATGGTACTGAGGAGGGTTCTCAGCTTACTCATGAACAAGGTGTTCAAGGGACTCAGGTCAATTTCAATAATAAAATTGCATATTTTGTATTATAAGTTTCTTTAATAATAAGTTATTCATTTTTTTCATTGTTCAATTCTTGTATTGTTTGTAAATTGGTACAGTTCAAAATAATGGTGTTTCAAATGGTTTATTCGAGACCCCAAGGCCAAGAGTGTTGCTGCCTCCTTTAAATGAGGGTGCCATGTCAAGTGAAGAAATGAAAAACACATATGATGACTTCATTGCTGGTAGTCAAACTGGATCATCTACAAACCAAGATGTGCAAATGCCTGGTCCGAGTGTATATGACCAATTGATGATGTCCAAGGGGCCTCAATCAAAGAAACCAACAAAAAAGTTTATGACATTTAAAAGATTTTAGTTGGTTAATGGTTGTTTTTTCTTTTGTGAAACTCTTTTTGTAATGTAAAACCTTATTTGGTGATTGATGCAAAATTGAAATTAAAATATAATCAAACAAAAGAAGTAAATCATTTTAAAAATTTCCACACATAATTAAAAAAGGTCGATACCAGCAATAACCATGTTTCGAGTAACCAAAGATTAGGTTGTTTTAGTTTATTCTTTTATTCACGCCTTATTGGCAAGAACTTGTCCCAACCAAAATGAAATAAAATGCACATCAAGTAAATTTCTAAAGGGGAAAAAGTAGAAGTAGCCAATTCATGTGCGACCATATTGCCATGTCTACTTACATAGTACCATTCAACATTTCCAACCAATTATTCTGTCAAAGATTTATCATCTTAAAGTATTTTCATAATATTTAGTACATCTGATAGAGATTAATTTGTCACATTTAATTTAATTTATATTTTAAATATGCTTATTTAAATAATTAGTGGGCTTTCGGCTCGAAGGGTTAGGGTTATCTATCTATTTAAATAATAGGACAGTAAGTCTTTCAAGGCATCAAGATATCATTAGAAAAGAGCGGCACATTATTTATTGAGCTACTTCTTAGGAAATCGACGCTCTGCACTTGGGGTAGGCCTCACCTGTTTCTTTCTTTTTACTTTATTTTAATTAATTTCGTCTCATTTCGTAATCCATTAACTCTATAAGAATCACTCTATGAGATTCTGACATCCTCCAAGGCAACAACCCTTCACAAACTCAAGCACCTCACAGACAGCCAATGCCTTGGCGATAATTATATGTATTAAACTTTTAAATCAATGTTATATTTAAATTTAGGAAACAAACTTAAAAATAAAATTAAAATAAAAAATAAGAAGAGGATAAGAGCTACCCGAAACAAATGAGCAAATTCAACTCCACTTGACAGCAAAAAAAAAAAAAGGCAAAGAACAAAATGTAAATGTGCCCAATAAAAAAAATAATAACAGAATTTTAAACGCGCACACAAAAAAATAAGGTAATGAAAAGTAATAAAATTCATTTCGAATAATCGAGAAGCATGTTGTTTCCCAACGAGAATGAAATATAAGTCAAATTAAATTGGAATTCAAAAAAAATAAAATTAGAAGTAGACGATATGACACACAAAGAAAAGTAATGTGGTTATGACATTTTTATTGAACCAAGAGTAGTAAACATCTATATAAATGAAAGTTTCTTCAAAGTTTTAGTGTACATCCTATTGATAATTCTTGACTTCAAGATTTGTAGATAACCATAGCAAGTATGTTGAACTCCTACATTAATTCTTACTCTTTTCTTCACGCTCAAGAATATTTTTGGGGGAACATTTGGTTCTTTTGAAGGTAAGTTTAGTTGAAGTGGTACAAGATGTAAGTTACCTCAGGGCACTATGTTTCTTTTAGCTTATACCAACTAAATATTCTAAACACCAAAAAAAGAAATTTTTGAAGAATTATCTGGACCAAAGTAGTAGACCTCACTAGGCTAAAAAAATGATTGGCAAGAATTAAAGAAAATGCAGAGATAGAAGAGAATCAAGATTTGTACCAAAATATAGAAGAAAAAGCGTGAAGCAAGAATTAAAATAAAATTAGAATTTATATAGAAAACAGAGAAAAAAGTATTTAAAAAAATTTATAGAAAATTAAAAGAAGAAGAAGAAGAAGAAGAAGTGAAAAGATAGTCACACATCAGCCCAGCAACAGTATGCACATGCTGCCAAAACCTGGAGTACATGCACCAGAATCAGTCGAGCCATGCAACACAGAAGATGACAAAATGCGCATAGCTGTTAGGGTTTAAATGTGCTTCCTATATTGCCCTCCTGTAATTAACCTACACGTGTAAACTAACAGCTGTAGGGTTCTACATCATTCCCAGGCTAGGTCTATATATTGTTGTTGCTGTTATCCTAAAATGTACCAAGCATTCTGTGCAAAAACGGCTGAGCATAAACCAAGAACCCTAATATAGCTCATAGCAGCTTTTATCACATTTCCAGTTTAATGTTATGTTGCTTTTTCCTTTATGGTATCAGAGCAGCAGGGTAACCTGCTGCCTCTGTGCTGTCGCTTTCTTTGTTTTTCTCAAGAAAAATCGCATCTTTGACCTATAAACATGTCCACCTCCTCAGCAGCCACCTCAAACTCCACACCAGATCAAAGCCAAATAATACAACTTCATTAATCACTACTAAACTCAATGAAAATAACTATTTAGTTTGGAAACAACAAATCTTGGTTGTTGTCCGAGGTTATGGATTGGAAGGATACCTAAATGGAAAACAAGCCGCCCTAATACACTTCACCTCAGGCGCATCTGACCTTGCCCTTGATCCAGCTTACACTGCCTGGAAAAAACAAGATCAGCTCCTTGCATCATATGGCTGTTTTCTTCTTTATCTGAGAACCTGCTCATATCCACTGTTGGCTTAACAACATCTAAGGAGATCTGGGACAGTCTGGATATAAGCTTTGCCCATGAATCCACAGCTAAGATCTTAGACTACAAATACCAACTCAGCAACATCATGAAAGGTAACTTGAGCATGAGGGATTATCTGAATAAGATTAAACAGCTAAGTGACCTCTTGAGGGCTGCAGGACAACAGATCAGTGAACAAGAACAGATCATGATAATCTTGGGAGGCTTAGGAAGTGAATACAATCCTGTGATGGTTGGTATCAGCTGTAGAGTCACCCCATGTGGCCTCAGAGAAGTCCAGGCACTTCTTACTAGCTTTGAAAGCAGGCTTGAGGGGATTAGCCAATCCCACTTCAACAATGAAGGCTCTCTACCCTCCATTAACCACACTCATCAAGGCCAGGGACACTACTTCAGAGGAAGGGGCAATTCTTCTCCAAATACCTTCAGAGGCAGAGGAGGAAGGCAGTTTGGAAATAAAGGAGCAAGAGGATTTTTCAGAGGAGGATCAAACTCAAGAGGCAGAGGTGGTAGATACAATAACAAGCCAAGATGCCAAGTGTGTAAACTTTCTAATCACACTGCTGATGTTTGCTACCATATATTTTATCAAAACTACACACCTCCAAGCTGGAACAACCAAAATGCAAGCAAGAACAACTTTCAAAATCCTGCAGCTCACTTGGCAAACATAGGAAATGAAGAAACTTCTGATTCTTGGTGGTATCCTAACTCAGGAGCCACCAATCATGTTACTTATGACCTGAGCAATCTGAACATAGCCTCTGAGTATGAAGGAACAGACAAAGTCCAGCTTGCCAATGGTTCAGGTATTCAAATATCTCATTATGGTAATTCATCTATTGAATAACCACTGAACTCTCACATATTCTTGCTCAAAGACTGACTTCATGTTCCAAAAATTAGCAAAAACCTTTTGAGTGTCTCACAGTTTGCAAAGGATAATAAAGTCTTCTTTGAATTTCATCCTGAATTTTGTCTTGTGAAGGATCTATCAACCAAGGAGGTTCTTCTCAGAAGGAGTCTTGAAAGAGGCCTTTACTACTTCAATCCGCCCAGAAACAATCAGCTGTCTCATCACACCACTGTCAATCAAAATCTCCCTCATCAACCTGCAGTTTTTAGCTACAATAGAGCCAAGAATAAAGATAGTCTAGAAATGTGGCATTCTAGATTAGGACATCCCTCTTTTGAGATTGTTAAGAAGGCTCTAGAAGCTTGTAATATTCCTTTTTCCAGCAATGATAATGAACCCTTGTGTTGTTCCTGTTTACAAGCAAAGTCTCATAAACTTCCCTTTTATAAGTCTAATTCTGATGATTATGATATTCTTGATCTTATTCATTCTGACACATGGGGCCCCTCTCCTATTAAGTCCACCAATGGACATGTTTATTATGTGAGTTTCATTGATCATAAAACAAGATACACTTGGATATACTTGTTGAAAGCTAAACCTGATACTTACAATGCCTTCATCCATTTCAAAAACATGGTTGAAAACCAGTACAACAGGAGGATCAAAATATTGCAGAGTGATGGTGGAATTGAGTTCAAACCTCTCAGAGAATGTCTTGAAACTGGTGGGATTATCCATAAAATTTCTTGCCCTTACACTCCTGAACAAAATGGTTTAGACAAAATAAAGCACAAGCATGTTGTAGAGGTTGCCTTGAGTCTACTATCCAAATCCAAATTGCCACAGACCTATTGGGATGATGCTTTCATCACAGCCACCTATCTTATCAATAGGACTCCTTCCAAACTCCTGCACTTCAAAACCCCCTTTGAGGACAAAAACCAGATTACTCTCACTTGAAGGTTTTTGGATGCTTATGTTATCCATTCCTTAGGCCTTATAACAAACACAAATTACAGTTTAGAAGTGAGCCTGCCACTTTTATTGGATACAGTCCTCAGTTCAAAGGCTATAAAGTTCTCTTAGCTAACAAGAAAGTGTTGATCACTAGACATGTGGTTTTTGATGAAAACAGGTTTCCCTTTGATAAAAACTCTTTACCTAACAAGAACTTAGCCACTGAAGAGGAAACCAACACCATGGATCCTATGCTGGCTCCACCTTTGGTCAAAAGCCAACTTAACTCCAAGAACATTGAATCTGAACAGCCAAATGATAACCCTATCCAACATTCACCACAAAGCCAAAGATCCAACTCTGACAGAACTCCACAAAGTAGCCCCCTCAGTCCTCAAAATTTATCTAGTCAAACTTTACCTATAAATAGTGGTGAATTAATTGTTGAATTGCCTATTGAGAATATGGATACTTGTACTGTTACTAATCCTATGCAGAGAAGAACAGAAAACAAACACCCAATGAGGACAAGAGCCAAGGCAGGAGTTCACAAACCTAAAGTCTACAACACACAAAAAGGGAACTCTGAGGAACCACAGTCACCTGATGAAGCAATGAAGATACCAGCATGGAAAGAAGAAATGAAAAAGGAGTATGAAGCCCTCATTAAAAATGAAACCTGGACTTTGGCACCTTTACCTCCAAAAAAGGGACTGATAGCCTGCAAATGGATATACAAACTCAAAAGGAACTCAGATGGAACTGTGGCAAGACATAAGGCCAGATTAGTAGCCAAAGGTTTTACTCAAATGCCAGGGCTAGATTATACAGAGACCTTCAGCCCTGTGATCAAGCCATCCACTCTGAGGGTTGTACTTTCCATTGCTTTCAGCCAAGGATGGACAATGAGGCAACTGGACTTTGATAATGCCTTCCTAAATGGTGAATTGGATACTGAGTTGTACATGGAGCAACCTGAAGGATTTGAGGTTAAAGGAAGAGAAAAGTTGTGCTTTAAACTTCAAAAGTCCTTATATGGTCTAAAACAAGCATCAAGAGCTTGGTCCCTCAAACTAGGACAGGTTTTGGATTCTTTTGGCTTCAAACCTTCAAAGTCAGACAATTCTCTTTTCATCAAACATAGAAATAATTGTTGTACCCTTGTGGCAACCTATGTAGATGACATTATAATTACAGGTTACAATGATGCTGAAGTAGAGGAATTGGTCAGTCAATTAAACAAAATATTTTCCTTAAAGGATTTAGGAACAGTAAGTTACTTCTTGGGAATTGTGATCAAACAGATAGGTGAGCTGCTGCACTTAAATCAAAGAAAATACATTGAGGATGTTCTACAAAAGGCAGGTATGTTAGGAGCCAAACCTCAGCCTTCACCAATGGTTAGCAGTCCCAGCCTATCCAAGAATCATGGTAATCCAATTGAAAATCAATTTCAGTACAGGAAGGTGGTAGGAGCACTACAGTATGCAACACTCACTAGACCTGACATAAGCTTCAGTGTGAACAAAGTGAGTCAGTATATGCACAATCCCTTGGACAGCCATTGGAGAGCAGTAAAAAGAATCTTAAGGTATTTGGCAGGTACTCTTGATTATGGATTGATGTTCATAAAGTCAGACAAATGCAAATCACAGGTTATACAGATTCTGATTGGGCCTCTAATTTGGATGATAGGAGGTCCACTTCTGGTTTCAACATCTTCTTGGGAAATAACTTGATATCATGGAGCTCTAAAAAGCAACCAACTGTTTCCAGAAGCAGCACAGAGGCAGAATATAGAAGCTTGGTTGCAGCTATTTGTGATGTAATCTGGTTGAAGTCCTTAATGAATGAGTTGAGAATTCCTGAACCAACAATGCCAGTTATTTGGATTGATAACCAGGAAGTTATTGCCTTGTCTGCTAATCCTGTGAACCATCCAAGGAGCAAACACTTTGAATTAGACACCCATTTTGTTAGGGAGAAAGTGACCAATAAGATCATTGCAGTCAGATATGTTCCATCCATTGATCAAACCGCTGATGTTTTGACCAAACCATTATCAGGACAATTCTTCACTCGCCTCAGAGATAAGTTGACAGTATTTTCTAAAGGCTTGCTTGAATTGAGAGGGCATGAAAAGATAGTCACACATCAGCATAAAAACAGTATGCACAAGATGCCAAAACCTGGAGTACATGCACCAAAACAAGTCGAGCCATGCAACACAAAAGATGACAAAATGCGCACAACTGTTAGGGTTTAAATGTGCTTCCTATATTGCCCTCCTGTAATTAATCTACACGTGTAAACTAACAGCTGTAGGGTTCTAGATCATTCCCAGGCTAGGTCTATATATTGTTGTTGCTGTTATCCTAAAATGTACCAAGCATTCTGTGCAAAAACGGCTAAGCATAAACCAAGAACCCTAATATAGCTCATAGCAGCTTTTATCACATTTCTAGTTTAATGTTTTGTTGCTTTTTCCTTTAAGAAGAAGAAGAAGAAAAAATATCACCAACCTTCAATTTCTTCGTGCAAGACTTTCCAGTATTAGGTTTTCATTACCTTTCTCCACTTAGATAAAGAAAATACCAGATAATCAAAAAAGAAAAAAAAAGATGAAAAAAATAAAGACGAAGAAAAGGAAAAATATCTTACACCTTTAGTGCATCGTGTAACAAAAAAAAAATCATAATATTATTAAAAAAACACAAAGTGAGAGAGAGAGAGAGAAAGAAACATAAAGATGAAAAAGAAAACCTTGAGCGTCGAACACTCCGACCACTTCCAATCTTGAGTTTCTCTATCTTTCCTGTGAAAAAGATATTGAAATTTACACATATAATTGGAAGAAAACCCCATTATGACTAGGGAGAAGAAGCCCATGACAAATAGAACCGTGAGAACATCAATAAACTGGAGCCCTTTCTGCTATAAAAAAATCTAGAAATTTATACAGAAAATAGAAAAGACCTTTTTAACTAACTAATGCATCTCTAAGAAACAATAATATTACCTTTTCAGAAGATCTAACAAAATGTCTGTTGAAAGAGAGTGTTCATGAACTTCATTCACCATGATCACAGTATGGAATGCTCATTTTTAGATTTTCACTCTTCTTTTTTATTTGGCCAGTGTGGTCAACAAGATGAGCTTGACATACATATGCGTGTTTTTAAGGTGTTAATAGTGGTGAATATAGTTTCTTAGGACGGTGCTTTAATTATACACAGAGTGTTTTGCATAAAGTCGTCATGGATAATGTTATCACCGATGCATATAAGGTGGGTAAGGGAGTGCCAGAGCAGTAAAATGGATTTTTATTTTTGATGTTTGCATTTTTATGTAGCTTCATATTACTCATGCATATAGTACATAGTTTCTTCAGTTATTTCTAAAAATTAATTCCCAGTATGGCTACAAACCATTTTGTATAAATTTATATTGTTATCTACAATTCAATGGCTGAAGTTTTTCAATAGGGATATAAACCATTTTATATTGTTAAATCAACAAATTTACATTGTTTGAGCCACGTTTGTCCAAATAAAATCAAGATTTTCATGTTCACTAATAATTTGAATTGATCATCTTATAAGACCTAGAGAATGATTCAATAAAATGACAATTTCTTTCCTCTTCTTTACGGGGTGGTGGGTTTTACTTTATTCCTAAAAAAAAGTCACGGAGTACATAAAGTATTATCTTTAAGTTTAAACCATATTTGCAAATTTAATTTTGCTTTGTTCCCGAGGACGGTCGGAACATGCCGACTGTACATTCATCGGGTGTAGACAGCTTCTTCGGCAGCCTGATAAAAAAAAAAAAAACCAACACCAGAATTCAAAATTTTGATATTATAATTTATTGTTAAAAAAGATTATGAATAGGTTTGTGCAATGAGCTTCACTTAAATCTGGATTTTCTATTTAATTAGTTACCACAATTTCTCGTATGATTTCTTCAATCAAATTTAGAAATGTAAGAATTAAAACAAATTAAAGGCTTATTCATCCAATAAAAGACACAAACAACAAATCATTCAGAAAATAAGAAAAAAAGGGGGGGGGGGGGGGGGGGGGGTGATAAGTCCAAAAAGTTGAACCACCAAATAAAGGGAGTACTAACCTCAAAAGAGATCAGCGACCTGAAACTGCTTCCAAGTATGTCAAAGCGACCTGCCAGACCCTTCAGAAATCTTCCCAGCGACCTGGATGGTCCTGCAAAACAGCGTCTCGACGAGTCGGAGTCCCACCCGTTAAGACCTTCCGACGCTCAAGTCAATAAGCACTCAATATTTCTCTCCCAATGATAATGCAATATATAATATCAACTTAGATAAATAATGAGAGGCACACGCTTCTTTATATATAGAGATATGAGAGAAATCCTCCTCAATCTAGGGTTACCTTTCATAACTAGAATTCCATTCATATCACAATTCTACAACCGATTCACATTAAGACTCCTTCCATATAATAAGTTCCCATATATAACAAACCTCTTTAATACAACAAGTCTGGGCCCTTTATATAGCCCACCGAGAAACATATAATCCACTTACTATAAGCCCACATGCTTATCATTCATAAAGCCCATAACTGAGCTAAGTATACAGCTGAAACCACAAGAGGTCACAACCCTATATAAGGTCTCAACCCCATAATACAGGTCGCTATCCCACAAAAACTAGCTCGCTTATCTCGCAAGGAACATAACACAGCTCGCTCATCTCTCAGGAGGCACACCCTCTCCTAGAAATGAGGTGGCTTACCACAAATAACCTCACACAATAAATAATATCACGTATGAACATTTTGATCCACATCAGCTAGTCCCCCATGTTCTAGTTAATTAAGACACTAAATCAGGTAGAACATGTAAAATCAAACAACCACAAGCATTAAAGATAACAATAAATCACATACTCAATCATACCTCACCATATATCAAAATAATATAGCTCAGGCAACCAGCTATATATACCTACTCACTAACAAGCATACATGCGACCTCTCAAATACTAACTCGCATAGATCGCTTAAGTCGAGATAGGATGACCATCCTGCAAGAGACGATCTGCAAGTCCCCAGATCAAATCCTCAACTACATATATAACGACCACATGAAATCGTGACCTCAACAAGATCAGCTCGCTGAGCTCGCTCATCACCCAAGAACATATCCCTGCGAGTCCCCAAGTCGAATCACCAGTCTCACGTCTGACGACCTGAAATTACAAAACCCCTTCCACAACTTATAATTAGACTCACTCCCAATAGTTTCAAAATTGTCATCATGAATAACGCAAAAGGTCAAAACACGCCTTCTTCTTTATGTCCACTCCCATTTAAACCTCATTAAATGCAGTCTGCCACCCTGACGAACACGTGTCCTTAAATTGCATTCTCGTATTATAATAAACTCAGTGTGCCCAAAAATTAAAGGCCCAAAACATTCCCTAAAACCCTACTGTCCTTCCCGCTCTTACCTGTCCCATCCAACTTTCTCGCCGCCCAACAAAAGCTCTTCGTCTTCCTCATTTTACATTTTACACAATTGCAGCCAAAAAATCACCAGTATCACTCTGCAACAAAATTCGCACTCCAAAAATATCCACAAAATATCACCGAAATTCAAGATCCATCGACGACCTCAAGAACGCTAAGCATGGGTAAGTCCCCGAACTCTCTTTTCATCAGCAGCTTTTATTCACATATAAATCTGCACAATATCTATGTCATTGTACTGAATTGTTGCGCTTTATACTGTATGTCTTGATATGTGTGGATTCATGACGAATATAACATCCTCCGATCCCAACCCCCAAGATTTAACTCCAACATCTGACTCCAATCTTAGTGAAAACCCATATATCATTCAAAGGAGATGTAATCAGCCCCCCTCTCCTTCCTCTAGCTCTCACACCGAAACGGAAAATGAGACAACTCCCGAAACTTCTTCTCCCCTTCCTCTAACCCTTACAAACATCCCTGAGGGCATTCCATTACAAAAACCCAACATTCCGACCTCTCCTAAACACTTTTTAGAAAACCCCGTAACCCTAGCTCGCTCCACATAAATTACCGACCTACCCTCTTCATCCCTTTCAACTAAACCAATTAAAGACAATTACTGGTTGCTCCCTGAACCAGCAGTACTGGAAGAACACCAAGAAATAATTAATCTCCCCGAAACAGCCCAAATGGTCCTTCTAAACATACTTCACTTAGACCCCTTGCAACCTCCACCCAGCCATATAACCCTATTTGACGAGCTACTTAAGGCCGGAATTAGGTTCCCAGCCCATCCTTTTTACATTGAAACCTCTAGGTTGTACAAAGTCCCCCTCTTACAATTAACTCCTAACTCCATGAGATACATGGCGGGCTACATCATTTTATGTAAATACTATAATACGCAGCCCGATCCCAGCTTTTTCCATTTCTGTTTTCAAATAAAATACCAAAGCCAATCCTTCTACCTCGCTGTTCACTCGGGAAAACCCCGCTTCTTAGTAAATCCATCCAATAAAGTTTTGGAATGGAGAAAGAACTTTTTCTTCATCCATAACACTGCAGACTGGCCCTTTCTAACCGAGATCCTAGACCATACCCCAAAACAGTCCAATCCTCTTAGCTCCAAACATTCCCCCTCCCTATACAAAAAGTACTCTGACCAACTCACTGAGTGGAGCAAGCTCCCCTTCGACGTGGTGCAGCTCACCAAATGGTCTAAAATCTTCAGATATGTGAGCATTGATTCTCGCCCTCTTGAGTCGAACCTCGCATTAACCCAAGCAGATTTCGGTAGGTTTCTCATTTTATACATGTCATCCTCCCCTAGTAAATTACTTCATACTAATGTTACACTGTCCTGTCCACAGATGCCTTCTGCGAAGCTTGCGTGTTGATTAGCACGTAATTGTCTTGATTTTAGTTTGTATTTTAATTGCTTTTTTTTTATTATTTTTGGTATAAGTTGGATAGATTTAGCTTAATTTCATATATTTAGACTTCCAACTTATTTTACCACTTTTTGATCTAGATTGATGCAAATAAGTGATTATTCGTGATTTTTCACTTTATAGCTAAGTGACCYGAAGAGTTRAGCATGTTAAAGATGAATGATGATGATCGAGATTCAAAGATCGAGCTTTCCGGTGAAGAAGTAGCAAGAATTGAAGCTGACAGACTTTTTAGAAGGGTTATTCTTCTGGAACCGATGTCGATTGAAAGCTAACGGTTACACTAAGCGGTTGCTCCAACCGTTAGCTGCTACCGCTAACCTTAACGGTTACTGAGAACTGATGTTAACGGTTAGAATGCTGAGTTCAGAGTTAACGGTCACTTTCCAGAACGGTTTCATTACAACCGATGTCGTCGTCCAGAATGCAAAAAAAATATACACCTAACGGTTGCTGCTAACGGTTGCACCAACCGTTAGCAACCAACCGTTAGCGGGCCCAGAAAGCCCAGAAACAGATTTTTCGGCCCAGTTTGCGGAAAAAATTCTATAAATACCTTCCTTAATCCGAATTTCGAAGGGGGAGGCCTGTGTGTGCGTGTGCTAACCCTAAAACGGAGTAAACCTAGGGTTCTGGAGACGGAAAACAACAACAAGACGCAACGATCAAAGAGCAACCAAGAATCAACGACGACGAGTTCTCGAYCCCGTTCGACGCCGTTCATCCGTTTTCGCCCGTTTCGCTGCGTTTCCTCTTCGGAATAGCCGAAGTACTTTCAGTTTCAAGTAGATTAAACAAGTACTCTTAAACCTTTAATTAGTTTCGTAGTTTTAAATCGTTAGTTTCAAGTTTCGAATATTATTTAGTTTTCCTACGTATTTCGTTTGGATTTGTTGAACTATTTGGTTGATCGATTTTAGTTTATATTCCGTAATTCATGTTTTATATTG
>BMAC01000661.1:202036-220308 GCA_014905375.1 Phtheirospermum japonicum
TGCTTATTCATCCAATAAAAGACACAAACAACAAATCATTCAAAAGAAAATTATATTAAGAAATTTCAGTATAAAGTAAGAAGTTCTTAGTAAGAATTTTTTTTTTACTTTTCCGCTCATAAAGTATGAGATTTTCACTATAAAGTAAGATTTTTTTCTTTTTTTTAACATAAATTAAAAATATCTTTATTTTAGGAAATAAAGTAAGAAATTTTATTATAAAATAAGAATTTTTCCTACATTTTCGAATATAAAATAACAAACTTTCTTACTTTAAAGGATATAAAGTAAGAAATTTTATTAATTTTTTGAACATAAAGTACGAAATTTCACTATAAAATAATATATAATTTGTATTAAATAAGAAAATACATAATAATAATTTGCTGTTATGCAAGAATTTATTTTTCTATTTTTCTTGACAAAACAAAAGTGTGTAATAAGTAAAAGAAAAAGTGTGTAATAAGTAAAAAATACATAACAACATTTGCACATCAAAACAAGAAACTTTTATAATCAAATAAAATACTTTTTATCATCAAATATGAATTTTTGGATATTAAATAAAAAATCTGTTACATATAGTAAGAAATTCGAACATATAGTAAGAAATATTTCCAATGACCGGAATTATATTTTGGACATTAAGTAAAAAATATTTGGACATATAGTAAGAAATGTTTGCACATATACTAAGAAATACATACATATAGTAAAAAATCCAGACATATAGTACGAAATTCAGATATATATATTAAGAAATTATCTGAATTGAAAAAAAAAACTAACTGCACTGACTCCATAGACATGTAGTAAGAAATTCAAACATACAGTAAGAAATTATGGGCAGGAAAAAAAATGCCGAAAATAAATTTTGGCCGGTGGTGGCCGGCGACAGCAGGTGGCCCCCAATTAATTATTATTATTATTATTATTATTATTATTATTATTATTATTATTATTATTATTATTTTAATAGTAAGGGTATTGTGGTATATTTATATCACAATTTTAGACTATTTAATAAAAAGTAGGCACTATTTTACTTAAAATTGGATATAGGACTAATTGACAAATGGACCTCCACTTGGAGGACCATTCAACAATTCCCCCTTATATATAAGGTATAGATTAGAGCCAATAATTTTAAACCAAGTCATATCGGCCCAAAGAATGAAGAGCTTGGTGTCATAGTTTAGAGGCCTGCAAATCTAGGTCTATTTAGTCCCACCCATTAGCCTTGCGGCCTAAGTTGGTTTAACTCAAAATACATTACTTAGGCCATCTCCAACAGTTTGTACTATTTTAGAGCAGAATGGACACTAAAATAGTGCAAAATATGCACAACAACTACAGCAGTTTGCACTAAAAAGAATATTCCAGTAAATTCTTTATTTCTAATTTTTTTAATCTTATATTATTTTGTAAGGTATTATTAAATAAATAATATATTTTTAATTCAAAATTGGTAAAATAATATTTTTTAAAAAGTTATTGCTTTTTTGGGTAAACATTAAATAAATAATTTTATTGAATAAATGAAAAACAAAAGATTACACATATGATTACTAGAAAAAACTAGAGAACGTGACAAATTCAAACATTATGAATTAAACATAATATATAATTGCACACTCAGGCTAAGGTCATTCCAATTCCATTTTATTACAGACTTGAGTAATAATACATTGATAATATATCAATTGAAAGCTTATTCCATCTTCTTCCACAATGGTAGCACGTCATATAGATAATATCTCTGTGATACATCATCATCGTATTCCTTTATTAAAAAAAAGTTAGTCATTGAAATGAAATCAACACAAACCACATAATTAATTGTAGATAGGTGTGTGGACTTTACATAGGCTGGGTAGACATTATTATTGATAGTTGTATCAATACAGATCAATCCACGTTCTTCATAAAAAAAACTCCATCCCCAGAAATTATTGTTTTCTACCAAACGTACCCCATCTCCATTTCTTCGACCCTATCATAAATTTCAGGAACAGTAGGTAAAATCATGAAATGACTCTGCAGTAGACTTCTTACCAGCGGGACGCTCAAGATGAAATTCGCTTTTTTTGCACATCTTTGAACACTTTCTTTCTGACCGATGAGAGATTTCTAGATGACTCGTTCCATCTCCATGGTCCATAGAGTGATTGCTGGATTATAGAAGTCATGGTGTATTTTTAGTACATTTGGATGGTTTTTGTCAAAATTAGCCATTATTATTAGCTGATATAGTTTATATTTCTTGGTAAGTTTTTCTGCGTGTACATATATATAGAAGCATAATATAATGGTGACCAATGATCATATATCATTTGTATCTTAGCCGTTCAATGCTTATCTCCAAAAGCTTAACACTATTCAAGAAAGCACAATCCTTGTGCTTTCAATTATGGCCGTTGATCATATATCATTTGCATCCTAGCCGTTCAATGCTCATATCCAAAAGTTGAACACTATTCAAGAAAGCACAATCCTTGTGCTTTCAATTATGGCCGTTGATCATATATCATTTGCATTTTATCCGTTCAATGCTCATCTCCAAAAGCTGAACACTATTCAAGAAATCACAATCCTTGTGCTTTCAATTATGGCCGTTGATCATAAAATTCATTTGCATCTTATCCGTTCAATGCTTATCTCCAAAAGCTGAACACTATTCAAGAAAGCACAATCCTTGTGCTTTCAATTATGGCCGTTGATCATAAATTCATTTGCATCTTATCCGTTCAATGCTTATCTCCAAAAGCTGAACACTATTCAAGAAAGCACAATCCTTGTGCTTTCAATTATGGTTCATTTGCATCTTATCCGTTCAATGCTTCTCTCCAAAAGCTGAACACTATTCAAGAAAGCACAATCCTTGTGCTTTCAATTATGTTCGTTGATCATAAAATTCATATTTCAATCAAGGTTCTATAAATAGACCATGTAACATATATTATTTGACACATAAATCAGAAAAATCACAACTATTATTCATTCTATTTTTTTAGCACACTCTACTCATCTCAATAATGTCAAAGACACGTTAAAAATTATACTATTGCAGAAGATCGACATCTTTGTACCGATCAGATTGTGGGAATAAACCAGTCAAAAGATTTTTTTGGAAGCTTATTGCAGAGAAATATAATTCTGAAAAACCAAATCCTATTATAAATGACTGTATCCAAAGATCACTGCAATGTCGTATGTAAGCCATTCTCAAAGATTCAGAAGTTTCACAAGATCCAATTGTGGGAATAAACCAATCAAAAGTTTTGGAAACGTATTGCATAGAAATATAATTCTGAAAAATCAAATCCTATTAAAGATCACTGCAATGTCGTATGCAAGCCATTCTCAAAGATTCAAGAAAAATCAATGGTTGGCTAATATCTAAATCCAGGTGGTGCAAATGAAATTAAATATCTGAATCCAAGTGGTGTAAATGAACAAATACTCGTAAGTAGTTATTTAAATACGCTTTATTTCTATTTCTTTGTCCCAGTAAAATTTTTCTAATTTCTAGCATCTATGCAATATTAATACAGATTAATACAGTTTGAGCGTGCAAATGAGTTGTTGATGCAACAAAGAGGTTATGCTAGCGGATTTAAAAATTTGAGGTCTCTTATGAAAAATTATGTGCAAAGTGAAACAATTGGTGGAGCCATTGGAGCCAATTGATTTGCGGAAGAAGAAAATGTGTCGGAGTCACCTAATCCTTAAAATCCTTCGTTATCTTCATTTTCTATCAATTTAAGTGATGAAAATGAAAATATTATTAGTGGAGGCTCTTCTTCACAACAACCCGAAGGGGTAAAAAAATCCAAATTGAAAAGGAAATAGAATGAGGATGCATCTATTTTCGCAAAAATGCTTAAGGAAGAAAATGAGAAATTTCAAGAAATATTATTAAGTCTAGCCGCAAAAAAAGATCGTGATATTGAAGTTCAAATGAAAAAAATTGAAGTAAGAAATCGTAAATCTAAAATAAATGAATTGATGAGAAAGATAACATTTTAATGATGAATTTGGACACCATTTCTGATCCAATACGACGCGAATTCTTCCGATCGGAGCAACAACAAATTATGCAGAAGTGAAGACAAACACAACAACCAGACCAACAAGGCTCTAGTACATATAATATGTTTGGTCAATTTTTTCCAGATGTTGGAGGGGATGGAGCTGGTCTTCCAGATTATTAAGAAAGTATTATGTGTGTTTTATTTGTATTTTTAATATTTTTCTGTTTAGTTGTCGTATGTAATTTAAATTTGGTACTTTTATGTTATAAATGTGTGTTTTATTTGTATGTTTAATAATTTTGTGTTTGGTTGTCTTATGTGATTTTATCTGTATTGGTAATTTTATGTTTCTACATTTTATATTGTAATTTTATGTGTAGTCCTTTTAATATTTTTACTTTTATTATTATTATTATATTATATTATATTAAAAACAATATATATATTACATAAAAAAGATAACATAAAAAGATATATATATATATATATATATATATATATATATTACATTAAATTAAAAATAATATATATTACATAAAAAAGATATTACATTAAATATATATTACATTAAGTTAAAAACAATATATATTACATAAAAAATATATAAATATAAATATTACGTTACATTTAAAAAAAATAAAATAAAATAAAATAACGCAGAAACAGTGCAGCGCTATAATTGGCACTGCACTGTATACCATCACTATAATACTGCAAGATTTGACGCACTGCTGCACCTTTTCATCTCTAAAATAACGGCCCAAGCTATTTTATAGCGTTGCTGGAGATGGCTTTAGAACAAAATTGGGCTTCCAAAATGGCACGAAAGAGTTTTGGTATAGGACTTATATTATGTGAATATATTTAAATGGGAACCCTACAAGAAATTAATGGTTTATAAAAAAAAATTCTTATTATGTTAAATTCTTAACAACAGTGATATTTAACCTTGGTTCAATCTTATAAGTAAGTACAAACAAGAAAGCTACACTTTTGATTTAACAGGAATTAGACCCCAACACTTTAACTATAAGCTTTTATTTTCATTTTTTTAACTCCTTGTCCCATTGATTTTTTCTTCGTCTCGAGGGTTTAAAACACAATAATTGATTCTTATGGAATGTTTTCTAGGAATGGCAATGGGGAAGGTCGGGCCTAGTAGTTGAATACTCGGACTTAGCCTGTGGCACAGTGCCCCAACATGGCTCGTGTCGCACAATATGAACCAAAAGAGAGAGATACAAGAAAAATGAAAGAAAAAAGAAATAAAAAGATGTTTGAACCAAAAGGGAAATACAAGAAAAATGAAAGAAAATAAAAATAAAAAGAGGTTTGAACCTTACAATAATGTTTGTCGGATAATTGGACTAGTGGTGGAAGTTGAACGGTGGGGATTGATTGGTGGAAGTGGAGGCTGGCGGAGGCAGAATGGTGGAGACCTTGGAGGCGGGCTTGGTGAAGGGTTAATTTAGGGATTGAAAATATTAAAGCAATTGCTAATTGAGTTTATGTAATTTTGTTTATATATTCATACATACATACATGTGTGTGTGTGTGCGCGCGCTTGTATTATATACCAATAGTGTTTTTATTATACAATCACAATACTTTATTAATATATCAGTTATATACACCAGCGGTGTTTTTATAATATAATCCTAATACTTTTAATCAAATAAGAAAAAAAAAATACAAAAATCTTATTCATTCATTTACACTAGTACAGAAACTGCATTCTAGAACAGACAAAAAAAGTCAATCCAGAAGGGTATTTTTAAAACTGTTCTGGATAGCACTTTCCAGAACGGTAATTGCAAAACCGTTCTGGAATGGGCGTTAATCTAGAACGGTATTAAAATACCGTTATGGAAAGTATACTTTTTAGAACGGTATTGTAATTACCGTTCTGGATTGACGAACATTCCAGAACGGTTTTACAATAACCGTTCTGGAAAGTCTATCTAAAAAACCAAATTACAATCCAGAACGGTATTGTAATTACTGTTCTAGAATGTTCGTCAATCCAGAATGGTATTAAAAAACCCGTTCTTGAATGTCTTTCTCAAAAGAAAAAAATCCGGAATGGTATTTTTAATAATACCGATTTGAAATATTTTTACAATTTTGGCGCGGGTAAATGGAGCGGGTAAATGAAATATTTTCACACTTTGGCTTAACAAATATCCAAAACTCGCCTGCTCCAATACTCTCTCTCTCTCTCTAAATCTGCCATGCCGATATCAAGTCTCTAATTGGAATCCCAGCCGCCAAAAGCCACCCCGCTTTCTGCAACTTCCTCTCCCGCCTCACTTCCACCATCCGCCACGGCCTCTCCCAGTGCCGCCCCTGGCTGGAGCTCCTCGACTTCTCCTCCTTCGCCCGTCCCGACTCCGTCAGCTATGCCGCCCATAGAAATTATAATTAGGAATAGCGAGAATCACAAAAAGGTGAAATTAATTCAACAAGCCGCCCGGAGAAACTTTTCCTTCTTTCTCCCATCCCCGATTAGAACCCTAATTTTTTTAGAGTTAGGTTTAGGTAATTGAGTTTTCTTCATTACTGCAGTTTCAGGAAACCAATCGCCTCGATCCCCAACAAAGACTAGCGCACCAATAAGAAACTCAAAAACCTTCCCAACCTGCCGCTGCTTTCCCAATTGAACGAAAACAATTCAGCATCTCTGTAGTTCGTGGATGAGCAGAAGCTGGTTCCTGTCGATAAGGAGTTCAAGTCTAGGTCGTATTGGATCAAGGTTAGTTTTGTCCGTTGGGTGGTTGTTTGATGCTCTATGTTGATTGCTTTGTTTCTATTCTAAGATTATGATTATGAGATGATTGTGCTTTCGATTATTTGATGTAAATTTGCAAAATTAGTTGTTTAAGTCGGCTTAGTTAAGCTTTTAGTCCGAGTTCTAACTTATTTGTGGATTGCATCTGTTAATAACTTCTTTCCAATTGGCAATTTAGGTCCTTTGTCGCTAGAATGTGTTTAACTTAATTACCTTTGTCGCTATGAAGCAGGGTGTCCTCACCCCTGGCCGTGTGAATCTCTTGCTGTACCGAGGCACTCCATGCTTCCATGGATATAGAAGGAGAAATGGAGAGCACAGGAGGAAGTCCGTTCGTGGTTGCATTGTCAGCCAAGATCTCTCTGTTTTGAACTTGGTTATTGTGAAAAAGGATAAACATGAACTTCCTGGATTAACTGATACCGAGAAACCAAGGATGAGAGGTCTGAAGAGGGCTTCAAAGATCCGCAAGCTCTTCAACCTTCCCAAGGAAGATGATGTCCGAAAGTATGTCAACACATATCGTCAAACATTCACTACCAAAGCTAGTAAGAAAGTAAGTAAAGCTCCTAAGATCCAGAGGCATGCCACTCCGTTGACTCTACAGAGGAAGAGAGCTAGAATTGCTGATAAGAAGAAGAAGATTACCAAGGCAAAGTTTGAACTGTTGATTATTAGAAGCTTCTTGCTTCTAAATTGAAGGAACAAAGGGAAAATTGTAGTGAGAGCTTATCCAAGAAGAGGTCTAAACTCTCTGCAGCCCCGAAGCTGTCCATTGCAGCTTAATTGTTGTGAGTTTGTGTACTTGATAGCTTGTTGCCATTTTTGGGCCTGGTTAGTTTTTATTGGCTTTTTAAGTTAAGGAGAGGTTTGATTAGCACGTAATTGTCTTGATTTTAGTAGGTATTTTAGTTACTTTTTCTTATTATTTTCGGTATAAGCTGGATAGTTTAAGCTTCGATTTGTATATTTGTACGTCCAGCTTATTTTACCGCTTTTTGATCTAGATTGATGAAAATAAGTGATTATTTGTAGTTTTTCACTTTACAGCTAAGTAACCGGAAGGGCTCAATGCGTAAGTGATTATCTAGATGATGATTAATAGACAAGAATCGAGTATTCCGACGAAGAAGTAGCAAATTTCAGAGAGCATTACGGATGGTTCTAAGGTTAATTGTAACCGTAGACTGCTACCGTAGAAAGGCATCAAAGAGAATTACGGTTGGTTCTACGATTACTTGTAACCGTAGACTGCTACCATAGACGGGCCCAGAAACCGACTTATGATGTCTTGCTGTCCAAGAAACGCAAAAACTATAAATAACCCCCCATAATCCGACTTTGGGCAGACACCACACACCAAAAACCTTTCAAATAACAATCCTAGGGTTAGGAATCCGAGTTTCGACACCCTTGGATGATTTTTCAAGATCTACGATGAAGAACGACGATTCCGAGGGACGAAACGACGTTTTTCCATCGGAGATCCGAATCTTCGACGGTTAGCATCCGGTTTTTCACACGGTTTTTTGAGCAACTTCCCAGCAACTTTAACTTAATAATAAGTTCTCTAAACCTTAGTTTTCTTAGTTTAATCTTAGTTTTTAGATTTTAATTATTTTCGTTAGAGTCTTTGAACCGTTTAGTTATTTTGATCATTTTGAACCTTCGATTCATTGAAGTTTGGACCTGAGATTTTAGTTTTATTATTACTATAGTCACTGCGTTTTCTCTTGTTCATGCTTGGTGATGAGATTTGTTCATGCTCAGTTTAAATTGCTTAGTTTTGATAATTAATTGATAATTTAGTTTATAATATGTTATTGCTTGAGAATTTTGAGATTGATCTTGTTCTTGAGAAATCACATGCTTAGATTTAATTCGTAGTAGTTCATGCGTGCTAGATAATTAGTTTAAAATTAATTTTAGTTGCTTTAAAATTCTTAGATTAATAATTCTTAGGTAATTTAGTTAAAATCCTTAGATAATTAATTAGGTTAAATTAATTATCTTAGAATAATTAGTTGATACTTTTTAATTTCTTAGTTGATAATTTTCAAAACCCAAATTTATACAAGTTCTCGTGTTTAATTGTGAATAAACGAACATTAAAAATTCCGAACGTCAGTCCTTGAGAGACAACTCGAGTTAAGCTTGTCTACCTACACGCGATCCCGTTATTTTGCGGGCGAGCTATTAAATTCTTGACAATTATTTATAAAGTAGGCACACACAAAAGCTCGAATCAAAAATTGGCGCCGTTGCCGGGGACTGAAATAGGTTTTGATAATGATTGTTCGTGTTATTTCATTCCCCTGACGCAATTAATCATAATACAAATTCGGCCAACATGTCAAACACTACCCCTATTGGAGGCCGAGGACCAGGAGGAAGAGGAGGAGGACAAACGAATGGTGGCCGAGGGCAAGGAAATGACAATAATACCCCTCTGCGCTACCAACCATATGGGATGCCACCTACCGATGATCTAAACTTTGGAGACCCATAAGATGACAATCGTCAATAAGATCCACCGATTCTTGATCCTAATCAAGCGCATAACGACGAAAACAACCAAAGGATCAATAATGAAGAGAATCAAGCAGGAAACCAGTTCCTCAACAATCCAAACAACGGGGAGCCCCAAGGCCAAGATAATCGTCAAATAGTGATTCAAGGAAATCAAATCGATCGTCCACAGTACTTTAGGAATCATGCGGAAGATCAAGCATACAATTTCCTACGTAACCAATTTGGTAATGGCGGGCCCTAGCCCCAAAACAACCAACAACACAATGAGAATGTAAATCGGAATCGAGCACCGAACCGTTTTCAAAATAGACGAGGAGGACGATAGTACAATAATGGTCAAGACGACGATACACTAGACGATGAATATGAGGATGAAAATGAGTTTCATGAGGATGATTATTATGAGGATAGGGACAATTTTGGAGGAAGACGTGCGAATCTTGGAGGAAGACATGCCCCTCGATATCAAAACATACGAAAACAAGGTGACCTCGCATGCCCAACCATTGGACCATATAGCTCAGTGATAGTTTTAGGCCAAGAGGCTAAGAACTACAATTTGAGGACCGAAAATTTGAATAGACTACCCTCTTTCTATGGTTTGTCGAATGAAGACCCACTCGAGTTCGTTTGAGAATTTTACATAGCACTATCTGGGATTCAAGATCGAGGACTCAGTGAAGGACAACTTAGAATGAGATACTTCCCTAGTACCCTGAAAGATAAAGCGAAACGATGGTTTAATCAATTGAAACCTAATTCGCTAACAAATTGGGAGATGGTTTACAAGAAATTTGTGGGAAGATTTTACTCAGCCCAAACGACAACGAAGTTGAGGAGGGAAATTTCCAATTTCGAGCAGTTAGAGGCGAATTGTTTCACGAGGCGTGGGATCGTTTTAAGGATCTCCTCAATGGATGTCCACACCATGTTAATAGTAGCGAAATGGTTAAAAATTACTTTTATGAAGGATTATTGCCGAATTTCAAGCAACAAGTGGAAACACGAGTAGGAGATTTTGGACGTTTAATTGCGGAGGAAGCACGAGATCTTTTTGAATCAATAAGTGATAAGTCGAGGAAAATGAGTTCAAGGCCTCGGAAACTTAGAGTGAATGAGGTTTCGGTTGCTCAAGAAGAGGATAATAAGATTGAGAAACACACAAAGCAGGTCGAGTTGTTGACTAAGTTGATAATGAAGAACGAGGAAAAGAAATCACAACCTTCTCAGGAAACTTGTGGAATATGTGGATCACTTGGACATGGAGCAAATGCTTGTCAAGTAATATTCGAGGACGAAGGGGACATCAAGGTGAACGCCATTCAAAATCTTCAATCCAATAATTCGGGACAGAAGTTCACCTATAATCATGGCATTCGCGATCATCCAAATTTGAAGTATGGTCCTGGGAGTCCAAACTATGTGCCAATACCCAAACAAATTGACCCTAAATATTTAGCACCACCACCACCTACGAAGTGGCAAACGTCAAATCCGGTTCAATCAAATGATCAGCTCTTAATTTGGCAACAAAACCAAGTGACCGAGACGCTCCAAAATCGGGATGGGCTTGAGAAAGTCAACGCAAGGATAGATGATATTTTGAAAAAAATGCAAGGGATGGAGACTGAGCTTACTAAGACTATGCAACAAATCGCTAAGGCCACTCTTGAGAACACTAATGGCTTGAAGGAAGTGACCACTGGCTTGAGGAAGGTCGAGATAGTGGTTGGGCAGCTTTCAGCCTCTATAGCCCCACTATTGGAAAGTAAGGAAAGATTTTCAAGCCAACCACAGCAAGCCTCAGCGATTAAAGTCCTACGTAGTGTCAAAGTGATCGACAATGGAGTTGAAATAGATAACGAAGGAGACAATGAGATGGCAAAGATTCCAACACCGACATCACCAGCGGGGGTGTATCCGAACCGGTGGAGCAATTTCATAAGACACCAAGCCCTTACATTCCGGGATCTTTGAAGGGGAAGCTCACGAACAAATCCCCCACTTCACCATTGGATGATGGAAACCCAAGGACAATTCACGACAAAGTTCCTTTCCCAAGTTGCCTACGACCGGCAAAGGAGAATAAGAAGTTCATGGAGCTTTATAACTTGCTGAAGAACGTCAACATCAACCTTCCTCTTTTGGATGTGATCAAGACGATGTCGGCATATGTGAAGTTCTTTAAGGAGCTTGCTACGAGACATAGGCGTTCGGAGATAAATCAGTACGTTCCACTAACGAAGGAGGTGAGTGCGTTATGCAAGCGACCACTACCTACGAAGGAGAAGGACCCTGGAAGCTTTTGTGTCAATATTAGATTGGAAAATGGGCAACAAGCACGCGGAATGCTTGATCTTGGTGTTGGAATTAACTTAATGCCGCATTCCCTTTATAAGCAATTTAATTTAGGACCATCGAAGCCGACAAGGATGCATCTCCAATTAGCGGATCATTCAATTCGTCAACCATTGGGAATTGTAGAAGACGTTTTGGTGAAAGTAGGAGAGTTAATAATTCTGGTATACTTCGTAGTGTTGGATGTTAGGGAGATGCCGAGTGATGACAAGGGTCATACCATTCTTTTAGGCCGTCCGTTTTTGTCTACCTCCTATGCGGAGATTGATGTGAATAAGGGGAGGATGAGCATGTCAGTTTTGGGAGAGATGGTTACTTTTTCTTTGAAAGATATAAATAGTTGCCCTGCGCCATTAATGAGAGAAGAAGAATGTTCGTTCGTCGACCCGATAGATGCTTGCGTCCAAGAGCTTAAGAGCATAACGGTTTCGGACGATATGGTAGTCGAGGACGATGATGACTTTCTAAGTTGGGAGGAGATAGCCGAGCTATTTAGAATTGATTTTCACAACATTGGAGATGACCTTGAAATTATGGGCCCCAACGAAAAATTTGAGATGGAGTTTCAAGAAAATGACATGGTGGAGTTAGGTGATCCACCTCGAGACGAGCATTAAACATTGAAACGCATCGAGCATGCGACGGAAACTGTTGCGCTTCTTGGGAGGCAACCCAAGCAAAATTCAGAAATTTAGACGACACTAAAGACTTAGCGGTAACCGTTACCGCTAGGTATAACCGCTAGCAGCATCTGTTCGCCCGATTTTCTGAATTCATTTCCGCCGATCGAGGTGACAATCCGACCAAATTTAGCCGCAGTCCGGCAACCTTTCGATGAGCTGCAATCCAGCCATTTACGATATTAGGCCACAATTCGGTCAATCTAATTCCAAATGATGTGCCACCGGGCACTTGCGCGACACAACTAACTACAATCGTGTCTTTTACTTTTTTTTTCTTAATTATTAAAAAGTCAAAAAAAATTGAAAGACTCAAAATCCCAAAAATATTAGATAGCTTGTTACTTGTTTTATTTTGTAGGCTTTTATTCAAGACATTCCAATCACGGGCTCACAATGAGGATAATTGCACGAGCGCCTTTTGGAGGAACTCACCTATCAATTTTTCAGTGATGTTTTCTTATCTTCCTTGTTCTTATTTTCTTTATATGGTTGGGGGTGAATTATAGTTGAAATTTGTTCAATTTTTTAAATTTTCGTGGTTTTGTAGTGCTAAATTTTACGTGATTGATCACTATTTCGGTGCTGAATTGTATTTGTATGGCATGCCTGTCGAAGTTAGCTAAGTATGATTTTAGGCTCTAGTCTTTTGAGCGTGCATAAGTGCATAAACTTTTCAAAATTTATTATTTATATATTGTAAAATGGTGCTTGTACGCAATTGATTTCAAAACCTTAAAAGTAGTGTCAATTCAAAACTTTTTCATGCAAAAAGCCTGTGAGTAGCCTGAGTATTTATCATCTTTGCATGTGCTTGGATGAGTTTCTAATTTGATATCTCTTTGAAACCGCTGTGTGTAGTTGATTTTGAAAATGAGGTTAAGGCAAAGAAAAAACCTTATTCCGGCCATTTTTTTTTCCATAAATTTTTAGCCACTATAAATTCCAAATGAACCAATTATAGCCAAATAATCCATGCCTATAGCCCTGAGTGATTTTATTGAGTCGACTATTGCAAACCCACTAAAAGTGTGGGGTAGGAGTTCGTTATTTTTATTGGTCATTAGTGTTTTGGAGATTTTATTAGGAGTTTATGAATTTTTGTAATAAAGGATCACCATCCTTCAAAAAAAAAAAAACCCCATAAAAAAGAATAAAAGGGGGGCAAAATATATAAAAAAAAAAAGAAAAAAAAAAGAAGGATGGTGAGTCTAGTTGAATCGTGTTAGTCATTGCCTATGCGCTAATGAAGGCTTTTGTTTTATTGTTTATTTTCTTGAAGCCTAATGTTTAAAGGCAAAGAGTTGTGTAATTGTAAGAAGCAAATTATAAGTTTCAACTGTGTTTAAGTGGTATGAGTTTCAAGTCGGTTTAGAGTATCGAGTTGAGAAATAGCCTATATTTTAAGGCTACGTTATTAGAGTTAAGTGAGGTTTTTATTTTTGAACTAGGTGAAGCATCTTGCTTCGTGATTAGAATAGGTTTGAGTGAGTTATTGATCACGTTAGATCGTGAGTTAGCCACACGACTTATATATTCCCTACTCGTCCAAAGAACCTTACATTACAACCCAAAAAGACCTTTTTCGATTCTTAGTTCGATAACACACTTAATTCGCGATTGAAAAGAGATTGATTTTTGTTTCTTACTTATTGTGCATGTATTTGTATGATTTGAGTGTATACACGTCCCATGCAGCAATGCTTGAGTGCTTTTGAGCGTACACCCTATATATTATCCTTTTGTGAGGAAGCATGGATTTGTTTTTGGAGCGACAAAGTAATAAAAGTGGAGTGTTTGAAGTTGCGTGACATGTATCTATATTTTCAAAATTATGTATGTAGCACAACACGACTCCTTGCTTGAGCTTATTTTCATTGTTGATATACTTTGAAATTATCGTTTGTTCGAGAACGAACAAACCAATTAAGCATGGGGTAGTTTGATTAGCACATAATTGTATTGATTTTAGTAGGTATCTTAGTTACTTTTTCTTATTATTTTCGGTATAAGTTGGATACACTTTAATGGATACTTATTTTCCATCTCATACGCATCCCAAAAGAAATAAAAAGAAATAAATAAAAACACTACCGGTCTCACTAGGATGGCTTCTTCTACCCACCCGCTGCCATCCATAATGACTTGATCTCAAGCCTAAATTTAACGAGCAAATACAATATACTAGTTTGGATACCCGCGCTTACGCTGGCTTATCCAGTAAACACATAAAAATAAAAATAAAACAAAAAAATTAAATCAAAAAATTTACTTAATAATACAAAATATCCAAATTTCTAATACAAAATATTCATATTTTCACTCGAGATTTTTGAAAAATTCCTTATAAACAACATTTATCGTTTTATTAACAATATTATCATCATCGTCACAACTTAGAGTTTTTATTCTTTTACAATTTTTGACTCGAGAGATTATGACGTAGAGTTGGCCGTGATTAAAAAGTGTTCTTGACAAATACAAATCCACATTTGAAAGAGTTTGACCCTAACTCTTGTTTATAGTTATTACAAAATAAATAATAAGTGGAAACGGTCTCCTTTAAAATTTGAACGGAACCTTACTATCCGAAGGGTTCAATGCCATCTGTGGAATGTAAACCTTCGTCCATGCCATTTATTTAAAATATATAGATGACTTCGAAGACTATCTGCCAAAGAGAATACCCAAGATGCTCTCCATGCCATCTTAAGTTCAAAGAGATCATTACTTACTTAACATAACAATTTTTAATGAATTAGTTATTTTAACGAATTTATGTAAAAATGATGAATTTCTTATCACTTTAAATAATTTAACCGTGCATGCACATCCACCGGTCATCACGCATGCGACATTATTTTGTATATCATTTTTTTATCATATGATAGTGATTATGCAAATAACCAAATGTACATGACCCATGTTATGTATAAGTTAAGAGGTATGGATAGTGATTATGCAAATAACCAAATGTACATGACCCATTTTATAAGTTAAGAGGTATGGGTATTCGCTTTGCTGCTGATGGGGTGAGATACTATTTTCCAAATTCTTAGGAGGATTAAGATAATATGTACGTTCAACAATAATGGCTTCACACTCACAAACACATCCTCCAAGCTACACTTGATATATAACTAATATTTACACACAATATCACTACTAAATTAACAAAGTTTCAAACTACGGGCTGAAACTATTTTTAATACGGGCTTTGTCTGATTATGATCCCATGCACCACCTATAAGTATATTTCTGAATTAATTAACTCTTCTCTAATTGCTAATTATACAACTAATCAAGTTGAGACCATCTTCTCGGAGGTTGCCCATAATTTAGCGGCTTCGGCTAAGTTGGACCCCAATTTCGACGTCGAGGATTCGTTACAACCCGAATAGTATTTCCCACTTACGTTCGCCAACCTTAGGTTCTTCCCAACATAGCAAGTCGTAGCAGCTGCCTGTGCACATGTAAAAAATCCATCTATTATTCGGTTTGTTTTTTTTTTATAAATGCTGAATTGATTTAAAAAGTGTTGTTACCTGGGGTATAGTCTTCAAGAGCTTGGAAGCCAACAAAAATTCCAAATCCGCACACACATATATAAAGAAAAAAAGAAAAAGGATCAATTACGAAAATATCCATGAGATCTAGTCTAATTTAAAAATAAAAACAAAAACTTGTTATTTGTAATAACGAAGGATGACTATATTTGTTTTTATAATGATTGTGTAAAATTAATTAATAACCTGTGATAAGGCCTTCACGGTCGAGTGAGTCGGGTTCTCACAATCCCAGGATGAACACAATTCACCGTCATATTTGCCTTCATTTCCTGTAGTGAGCAGTAATTAGCAAAGCCAAATAAACTGATGAGCAATCCAAACACATAGGAGAGGGATACGGCGAAAAGAGCGACGGGCTCGAATAAATCCGATGAGCTCGACAAACACATCCGCATACTCCCCAGTCAAAATCCAAAAAATCGTAGAAAAATATTGAAGATATGATCGGATCCATGGCATTCTTTTGAAGATCTGCGAAAAAATCAGAAAATATTGATAATTACAACGAAACAAAACAAAACATAATTAATCCATATTGACGATCTAAATGCCATACACATACAGACATTTAACACATTTGCCATACATATCAACAACAAATCTATGTATTCTTAATGCCATACACATACAGACATTTATAACATTTTCTCATATAGAAACAATAACAAAATACATGAATAAACTTTATAAAAAAAATCCCTCGATTGATTTAATAATTAATAAACATTATAATCACTCGATTAATTACTACAAAATATTTGTCCAATGCAACCTTCACCAACAACAAATCCATGTATTCTTAATGCCATACACATACGGACATTTAACACATTTGCTCATATAGAAACAATAACAAAAAACATGAATAAACTTTATAATAAAAATCCCTCGATTGATTTAATAATTATAATGCGATATAAATATGAAGAAAAAAAAATGTAAGCCTGTTATAATGAATGACTAAAGCAGGACCCAAGTTTAAGCATAAAAAGAACTTAGAGTAAAAAATCAAAGTGATTTTACTGGTTCAGCTTTTTTACTTTAATTGAAAGGTTCTAAGTTCCCATCAAACACATTAACACACTAACATAAATCGAAGAGAGTTCTTTTCTTATCTGAAAAATATTTACCAACCTCAAAACTTAGTGCGTCGATTATTTTTCGTGGGATGGGGTTAAGACTGAATTCATCCGGAACAAAATTGCTTAGAACCCTTCTGATTATAGTCGGACCAAACATCGGACAAACCTTTTAAACAGACATGAATAGGTAAGAAGAAAAGAGAATATTAATAATTATTATGGTTAATAGAATTCAAGCTGATGGTCAATTTCTTTTGTTTATCTCTTTTCTGGTAAGCATTCCAAAAGGAAGCATCGTGAGATCACTCAATGCGTGGAGGAGATTAAATGCCTTGAAAGATTTCGGCCTTTTTCCATCTTCAAGAATAACAATATCATCAGCCGAGTCATCTTCTAAACCAAACAGATCGCTATGCCATCTAGACCAGTTCCCAATCTACAGGTCCGTAAAGAGAAGATCAACAACCTTAATCTAACCACGCGAGAATGATTTGTGTATAAAGACTATATAATGTAAGATTTATTTATTTTTTGTGCACTTGCAACATTTTTCAACTGTGCGCCAGAACCAAAGCTGGATTTCCCGGCTGGCACTGGAAGGACTTTAGAATCGCT
Organism: Phtheirospermum japonicum; assembly: GCA_014905375.1. Lineage (NCBI taxonomy): Eukaryota > Viridiplantae > Streptophyta > Magnoliopsida > Lamiales > Orobanchaceae > Phtheirospermum > Phtheirospermum japonicum. The sequence continues at coordinate 219,695 of BMAC01000661.1, forward strand.
AATGGGATCAGAAACAGAATTTGTTGGCATTTCTTCAGCAGATCGTAGAATCGCATTGAACATCGCCACATCCAGTCTATTAACTAACTGCTCCATTACCTTCAAATGAGGAGGACAAAAAAGGTTCAAACTATTATTATAATTCTATCACTTCTCATTTAAAATTTGATGATCCAGACTCCAAACACTCTGAGTGATGTACTTAAGAGTTTTTTTTGTTTGTTTGTTTGTTTTTCGTGGAGAACAAAGCTCAGGATCCATTTTTCATCACATGTATCAATATTAAATATATATATATATATATATATATATATATATATTGTTGTTGTTGTTGTTGTTTTTGTTTTCTAACGGATGTCATGGCTCTAACCAGTCCTAATATAATAGAAATTATTTATTTATATATGTAAAATATTTCTTATTGAGTTTTCAAATAATTATCAAAATAATTAAAAAGAGAAACATATTCGATATGTACACACATATTTTATCAAATTTATATATTAAAGATTTTAAAACATAGAAAATGGAAATGCACTTTGGATATTAAAATAATAAATAGAACTCGAGAAAAAATATTAAACCATATCTCAATTACCATGTTGATGTTATCC